>JBCAUA010010177.1:0-13178 GCA_038406235.1 Peronia verruculata | reverse complement strand
GATAGATAGATAGATAGATAGATAGATAGATAGATAGATAGATAGATAGATAGATAGATAGATATAGATATATATATGCAATTTATAATTCCAATTACTTTCAGTCTTATTCAGCTGTATTACATTTGAAACACCGAAATGTACAGAGCTAAGATGTATGTATAAATCCATTGCATTTGACATCACGAACCCGGAAGTTTGTCACAAGGTCAGGGAGTTCAAAATGGCTGAGGCATAAGTAAACAAGCGCTGTGGAAGACATGTAGGCGTCGAACAAAAATATCCTTTTTGAACATAGAAATGCATGTCTATGTTAACTAAAGAAAAAAAAAACTCAAGTTCCTCACTGAGTATAAATGCCTAGGCCCACGTAGAACAAACAAACATTGTTCTGATCATCTTTATAGAGGATCAGTTCCATTTGCAACCTTACGCTTATCAATAATCATCTCTTACTGAGTCATTTTCCTATGACTGATCTTGTGTCAAACTGGACATGTTAGTACGGAAATAGATAGAATTGCAAGATGAATGAAATAGTTGTCAGGCATTCGTCTACATTCTCATTTAAAGTAATTGAATGTTTCAGGTGACAGTAATGTTTTTAATTTATGTATTGTTAGGTAATTATTTATTTGTTTGTTTATATTTAACTATTTTTATTAACTTGTTCACTTTTTATTCCGTTCATTCATCCATCCTTCAATGCACCTGTTCATCCATCACTCCTCCCTCCATCCATTCATCTATCCATCCATTCATCCATCCATCCATTCATTCCTTCATTCCTTCCTCCCTTCATTCATTCACTCACACACACATTCATTCATTCATCCTTTCATTCATGCACCCTTATTCATGCATTTATTTTATGACCTTTCATCTTCTTTCACAATTTTAGAGCAGCTGTAGGGAGAGGGGGGAGGAGGAGACATCTCATTGGGTTTGTTGTTGTTGTTGTTGTTGTTGTTGTTGTTGTTGTTGTTGTTGTTGTTGTTTTAATTAGTACAAAACAATAATAAATGAATTGTGATATTATTGCAGTGATATGTGATATATATCAGATAAGCAGTCGAAAACCGACATCACACAGGTCGCTACAGAGGCAGAGAGGAATTGATAATCAGTGGTGAGCATTGAGCTAGTACGTTTCCATTATGCAGCTTTTTGTTTTTTGTTTTACGTTACGTTCTATATACGTCTTTCAACCTCCTGATGGAGGTTATCGCGACTTGTTTTGTTTTGTTTCGTTCATGATTGAAATTATATTATTCTGTTTCCATGAAGGCATGTCTGTGATAGATTGTATCCTGATCCGACATGGGGGTGAAAAACAGACAGAGAAATAGAGAAAGAGAAACAAAGAGAGGAAGAGAGAGAGAACAAAACAAAGAGAGTGAGAGAGAAAGAGAGAGACAAGAGAGAGAGAGAGATGGAGCGATGATCAGAGCACCTTGTTTCGAAATACTTGTAATGTATCATGATTGATTGGAACAGTAGGTTATTGACTTATGCTCTGTTTAAGTATAGTATGCGGTTTGACAGGACGCCTCGTTGTTATTGTTATATTATGTATATTTCTTTGTTTGCTTCTCCTCATCCATGTTTCCACCCATGTCATGGATTGACTGCTTCTGCGTCTGTGGCACGCAGTTTGACAATGGCAGTCCTTTTTTTTTTTTTAATCATTGTGCATTCTGCGCGCTGTGTATGTCTGGAAATATGCTTGAAAAGAGCTCTACACGAAAAAAAAAAAAAGAAGAAGAAGAAAACAATATGGGAAACAAGAACGAAAACAAAAACAGTTTGGCAAAAACGAAATCTGATATCCATTGTTTGAAATGTTTTTGCTACATTAACCACGTGAGGGGAAATTATTCTGCTTGACTGATTCTGTTGATCTCTCTTCCTGATCGATGACGATGCATTCGTTCTTTCCAGCTACTAGGCCTGATTATAATCGGTAAAAATAACGAATCTATGTAATTACTCAGGAACATTCGATAGTTACCGGTTTTCAGTTGTTTTCTGACTACTGTGCAGGGGAGCAAAAATTTGAAAACCAGAGAATGAATATATCTATATGATGTAAAGCATGTTGTGCATTAATTTTATTAAAGGATACATCTTTGCTTAGGGGTCGCCATGTTGAGTCAGGGGTTAGGTGTCTGCTTCTCGGAGAAAAAAAAAAACAACAAACAAACTTACCAAATCCTACTGGCAGATGGGAAAGATGAAAGATTAGAACCCTAATAATTTTTGTCAGGGACTCAAGGGTCCACTCCCTTCTTGGATAAGAAAGTCCGACGTCTAGCCATCTCGGATAAAGGTGAATATATTTTGGAGGTTCCATATGTAGACGCACTTTAGAGACCTTTTGGCAGGTTTTATTATTATTATTATTATTATTATTATTATTAAAGCAAATGAAAAGTAGACAGGCAAAATTTCCAAACGCCAAAATTTCTGACCACAGAAATGTCCTCACTGTAAGCACTTGTGATACCATGTTTGCCTAGTTCTCACCCAATTGAGTGGGATCTTAGAAATTCAAAGGCTACATACAAATAAACTGAAACTTTACATTTGCTCTCCTATTTTATCACCCTCTTCCCTCCCCTTTCCCTTCCCCACCCCCTGACTTGCCCGAGCTTAATTTGCCCCATTAGAAGTCGAGCCAATGTCCTGCTCGCTCAGTGTGGTCCTTATTGAGAGATTCGTTGAGGTCTAATGAAATGGAACTTTTAAGTATTACACCAGCCTATTAAATTGTTGAGATTGGGAGGATTTGAAGCGTCTTTTGGAAGAGAGAAAGAAGGGGAAAAAGGGGGGGGGGAAGAAAAAATAGAAAACTAGCATCGTACAAAATGGGGAATAGAATGTCTTAGTTTAAATGTCATTACTGTGTCATTCTCATGCCACGATATGGCTCACAAACTAAAGACTTCAACCTCCGCCCAGTGCCATCCTGAGAATCTAATAATTTGAGTCCATAGGCCTACGTAACTGCTTCTTATCACATAATTTTAGCACATAAGAAACGAAAAAAAAAAAAATGAACACACGAAATCCTTGAATTGTAAAGGGCAAAAGTCATCATCATTTGTTTAAAAAACGTTTTTTTTTTTTTTTCAAGTTGATCCTTTTGTGGGCCCCTTAGGATTCTTATTGTTACTATGTCCCATGGTATCGCCGACTTCGAGGCTGCAAGAAAACCTCAGCCGGGGTATCGAGAGTGAGGTACAAGTGAATGAAAAACACACAGAGAGAAAGGGGGAGAGTGAGAGAGAGAGAGAAAGAAACCAAGGGGAAAAAAAGGCTTGGGCTGTTATTTCCAGCATCTCACCTCCGTGGTCATCACTCTCATCATCAAGATTCTCCAAATTATGGAAGGATATTTTAGTTTTAGCAGCATGTGTTCTCGCACGATTACAAAAGAAGGGGGCCACAAAAGTGTAGGTGTGGGGAAAGGGAGGATACCCGTGGAGGGGACGAAGGGACGGGGGGGGGGGGGGGAGGGGGGGGTATCATAATGTTATAATATAATTAATTACCATTGTAGAAATTTTCCTCTCATGCCTGTTTGTGTATGATTCAACATGCGATTTGAGTTTAGAAATAATAAAAATATGAACAGTCAAGTTAGCAAGAATCAGAGCCTACTCAGTGTTGCAAGCATACGTTCTTAATAAAATTCTTGTGGGGGGGGGGGCAATCTTTGCAGCTAACAGCAATACATCAACAGAGGATAAAATGATGCAACAAAAAAGAAAGAAATGAAGAAAAAAGAAGAACGAAAGAAAGAAAGAAAGAAGAAAGAAAGAAAGAAAGAAAGAAAAAGAAAAAAAGAAAGAAAGAAAGAAAGAAAAGATTTCTCTAGTCAGTTAACCGACACAACTACAAGAAAACATTTTCACTTAACTTTTTGGACATTACCGCAACGAGTGCAAAAGTAATTCCCCCTTACCCCCCTCCCCCTTCTTTACACTGCCTGTTTCCCATCCTTTCTGTCTGGCGAAGGGAAGTAACGGAGCTATTCAAAATGATCTCCAATAATTATGGCTTGCTAAAACATGGTAACGCACTGCGTCTCTATTTTGCGCCAATGTGGAAAAATGCCAAGATTTGTCCCACCGTTCTTCCTTCAGCTTCAGAGGAATCAAGAAACACTGGCTGACTAGTCAATAGATGAATACGACGTGACATCTTACCCAGATGTGACAGAACAGCGATAGGCAGGATGCCCGAGACAGAAAATGAGAAAGTTAGAGAAATGACAAAAGACGGAGGAACAGACCGAACAACAACACTATTCAAAAGTCTCTTGCCGAATTCCATTATTATATATCAGCCTGCTCTAAATACACACACACACACATACATACACACACATACATACACGCCAGCACGCACACACATACACACGCAATAACTTAAAAAAAAAAAAGAAGAAGAAGAAGAAGAAGAAAAGAAAAAGAAAAAACGATTTTTGAAAACGACGCTGAAATGAAATTGCCGCAGGCACTCAGTTTATACAAGCTAAAACCATACCAAAGACCATCACATTTTCAAGTCTATTGTCTCTGTTGCCATGGCAACAATACGGAAAACAATGTGTCGGAATTTTTCCCTATATGACTGTCCTATTATAATAACCATTTGCCTTCGGAGACAAGATGGTTTTATTTTTATTTATTTATTTATTTTTTGCGATCCCCAGACAAAAAGAATTACATAAAAGTTAACGATGCTAGACAGACACAAAGGCCCCGTTTTATACTAATAACGGGTCCTGGCGTCATGGGCAGCATCTTACAGATAATTATAATCTGTTGTTTGTTTATCAAGTTGATTACGATCGATCAATGCTTGTACAAACGACAAAATGTATTCAAACATGCGTGGTCTGTCATACTATTTTAAACGTGATGAATGAAATACTAGAAATGAAGCTGCACTTTGTTTTTCTTTTAATTCTTCCACGACCACTGTGATTTACTGCGACAGTTTCTAGACCAGGGGTGCCCATACTTTTTTGGCGTGCGAACTATTTTCAAAATGACTAAGTTAAAACGGTCTACCAAAAAAAAAAAAAAAATGCAAGCCATATAATAATTTATATACATATATACAAGTCGAGTATACTTAACATTTAGGCGTACAATATACATTCTTAATCTTGCGTAACAGCATGAACCTGTATGATACAATGCAACTCTGAACATGTTTGACCATTGCCTGATTACTCTGATGACTTGCAGTGAATGAAATCAGCCATGGTTGCATAGTCCAGACAGTAAGATAATAGGCCAACAGCTATTATTTAAATCAAATGCGATTGGTACTTTCTAACTACATTCGACATAGCATGCGTCACTGTAGTTAATAGATTTCTTTTGAATTATACAAGTATTTCGGAATTTCTTAACATGAATGAAAGCGTCGTTGTGTTCTGATAGTTCTTTAACAGCAAAAGTTGTAGACATGGATTGGCTCTACAGAGGAAGATTTGAGAACATGAGAGAGAGAAATGTAGACGTGAGACATAGGTACAAGATACAGAACAGATAGAGATAGAGATACAGGGGCAGACATATAAACGAAGCAAAAAAAGAATGGGAAAAAAAAGATATAGGCTTTTTTTCATATTGTGAATTCACGAAGCTATGAAGGAAAGAGGAAGATGGTGAAAAATAAGTGATGAAAGAAATAAAAAAAAAAAAAGAAAGAAATACAGAGAGAAAGAGCAAAAAAAAAAAAAGATTGTAATAGAGAGACAAAAATAGTGAGACAAAGAAAGAAAGAAAGAACAAAATATGAAAAAAAAAAGGGAACAGAAACAAACAAACAAAAAAAGCGTAATATCCGGGCATGAAAGATGAGATCAACAAAAGGACTGTATCTTGTCCGCCAACACAAAGTAAAATAATAGTCTCCAGGATCGACTTTCAAATGTATTGATCGTTTCAGTCAAGGTGACACAATGGTATACAACATAGTTACAACATTGGTTGGTATTGCCATGGAAGATTCTGTGACAGCAAACACAAGATTGACAGCAAATTGTAGACAGTCTTTTCGCGTCTTAATGGCACGAAACAAATATAAAAAGGCAGGCATACAGAGGGCTGGGTGGCTCTCCTGAGAGACAAAACGAGGTAATAAAAAGCATATTATGTGGATAGACAGAACGATAGATGGGTAAAATGACGGAGAGGAAAGAAAAAAGCTTAAGCAGGGAAACCACATACACATGGGTGGTGGGTAGATAATAATTATGTATGTAGGTAGTTAGGCGAACACATAAGCAGGTAGGTAAGTGGATCACAGGTGAGTTGTCGGTTGGTCAATAGGTAGATTTAAGATAGACAAGTAGTTGTATGTAGTCTTTCAATCCTACAAAGAAATTTCTGTGTTAGAATTACGAAATCTTGCGTCTCCGTCTGTTTTTCCTTTATGTTTATGGGTGGGCACTATGCCTAATCCCGCGACCAGATGGAGCCCAAATAAATAAATATACATATTATTATATATCTATAAACAGACACAGTGTTATAGTCACACAGCCGCTATACCTTCTCGTTGTGAAACATGGCCAGTGTTTGTAAAGATGCGAACCTTTGTTTGTGACACTAGTGCCGAAAATAGAAAAAGAAGAAACAGAAAGTCTGGCAATCTTTGAACTGTGTCTCTTCAAAAGGGATACCGTGAGTTCTGTTCTGTGTAACATAACTTGTCAGTCCGGCTTTGAACCTCTACCAGAAAGGGGAGATTTTGAAGCAATCGCTTGGCAGCCAGTTGTGTTACATCTAAGTGGCGGAAATAATTGCTTCACTTTCAAAACGCCCAAACATATCCAGATAGTGCACAAAGGCTATTCAAAGAGACAGATGAATATCTGGATAGCATATATTGATAAATAGATACACTGTTTTTGTGGTAACGAAGTGACATGAAATGCCAGAACAAAAGCATGAGAGAGACCTTAAAATCTGCTCTCTACCAAGAGGTTTGTGCATCAAAGCTTAACATACCAGTAATCCCAGAAAACGCCATGCATCAACTTTATGTTCAGCTGAAATATTCTGAAAAAAGTAGACATTTGTTTCATGTAAGAACTAATCGTGAACAACATAAACATGCATATATCTGCTACCATCTATACACTTGTCCAGCTAATACCTTGTTTCTTCACCATGTCGTTTTCTCATACTATTAGTAATATTTCTGTTCGCTTGAATGTTTGAATGTATCCTACAATATATAGGACATAACTGTCAACTGGGAATGAATATTCCTTTTGAGGACGACGGGTAGTGAAATTGTGCTGGTCTGATTTTTTTCGCTTTGCTTTCTGCCATATCTTCTTTGCACTTTAGAAGGCACCACTTCTTTCTCGAATATGTATAGACCAGTGAAGACAAACTGATCTCCGTTTTTTTTTTTTTTTTAGTTTGTTTGTTTTTTTTTTGTTTTGCTTTGTTTTTCAAGTATGACTGCGAGTCGATCCTACTGTCTTTGCTTTGTTTTATTTTCCAATATACATAATATAACAACAAAGGGATGAATAACAGAAGGCATCAGATTTGAAAAAAGTTGAATCTCTTTGTTTTATACAAGAAGCCTCAAGGCCGTACAACATTATAATGTTTTTTGTTGTTATTTTTTTTTCCCCCTTGCAACATGAGGACAACATATTTCTGATTTACCTGTAACAGGAAGAGCTACTGACTTCAATGGCATCCGCTTGGCTTGACACTCGGCAAAATGCTGTGAAATACGTTCCCTTTTTCGTCTTTCCTTCATAAGACGTGGACACCGTGAAGCAAACTGAGCAGTAACCATTCGCGATTGACATCCTGTCCTAACTGATGGAGGCCTAGCAGTTTGCTCTCTTGTTCTAAGACTACTGACGTCATAACGCAAAGCATGGAATACACAACCAATGGTGTATCTTGAACTTTTCAACGTCACAATAATAGAGTACATGGGTTTCAATAACGTCGCTCAACTCTATCACGATTGTGTAACCAATGGGACGTGTTGCTAAGATACCAAGTGTCAACAATGAACACAGGCCCATAATGGCCTGATCTCCCGCTCTGCTGATGTCAAACTTAAATTGCACTCATATTCTATCTGTAAATTACTGACGTAATGTTCTGGAATGATAAAAACCAGTGTTATAGTCTCATTTATTTAAGTTTCAGAAAAAAAAAAATCAGCATACGCATTTTCTCGGTTCTTAAATTCAGTATTTCCGAGACGGAAAAGATCAGACGGCCGGTAAAATGGCTTCTAAAATCAGGAAAGAATTAGGAAACTGACCGGGTAATATATCCCTTTTCTTCTTTTTTCATTCACTAACAATATTATCAAGTACAAGTTTCACTCGTGCATTTCATAAGCGTATGTTTGTATTACAAAATGGAAATCCCTTGATGGCTCCTTTTCCTCGTTTTCTTTCCAACTTAAACCTACAAAATCAATATATCACAACACAGAAACAATCCACCAGTTCAGACAACCTTGGATCCTAATAACCTTCACAACTTAGACAACATCTATGTCGTTTCATAACAACTAGACACAATCTGGGCGTGAGCACTCATTCTGACAGTGAAAACTTTTATACAAGTTTTTTTACCATTCCATTACCAACAGGAATTATATTTGACTAGTCATAGTATTTCCGTTTGCCACACAAAGACATGCTGAATACGCACGAACAATGTGAAGAAGAAAAGGGGGAAAAAAACTGATAAAATTGTCACAATAGGAGGAACATAGTTTCTTTACATCAAAAATTTTTCAGACAGTTTCATGAGGTACATCTACGTTTCAAAGAAAGAGCCCAATAATAATCCTTGCTCTCTTGGCTGTACTTGTTTAACACCCGTTATGCCTCGCAAAGAAGTGACAGATCTGGTCAAAAAGACAATCTCCTCCAAGACCGTGTCATTATTTCGTTGTTTGTTGCTTGTTCTTTTTCAACATCAATGGCCTTTGACGGGTACTGAAAGCGAAGTAACATAATTACTACATACAGCTGCAGAGCTTTTTGGTGCTTTTCTTCGTCTTAGACTTTCAAAGAACCTTTCCAAATTGCTGGACTTCCGTAATGTGACTCTAATGGTTAAGCAATGTTGCAAAGTAGTACAAAGATACTGAAACTGTCAACTTTTATTGTTCAAATTGAGCAAACGACTGTAGATATGATAAACATGGCGTAGTATGTCCAACACTGCAACCATTATTCTAAGTTACAGCTGTTGTCATCGTTCAGACTAACCATCGACTGTTACGTCTTTCAACCTCCTGATATATACGTCTATACACTTCTTTCAACCTCTTCAGGGAGGTTATCTCAATTTTACACACACAATCGACTGGGTAATAAATCAGACATGCCCAAAGTCCGGCCAAGGAGCCATTTGCGGTCCGTGTTCAAATCTCCACCGTCCTGCAGAATGTGTCATGTTTTATAGACTCTAGCTACTGTTTGTTCTTCCCGAATATTTTCCTATCAGACTTTCTCATCTTTTTCCGAAGTCTTCAGATATGAAAGACAGAGTGATTTTCGTAAAAGCTTGTCTAGATTTATTTCTATGAGAAGAAATGAAAAGTATGACATTTGACCAAACAAAGAACACACTAAAAGAAAATGCAAAGTTCTTAGAATATAATAAACTGTTCAACTTCAAAGAATACAATGAACTCCCTTAACTATGACCTAATGCCATGACATGACAAAATTAATACAACGCGCCCATTCTTCTCAAAAAAAATTTTAAAAAATTACGTTCACTCATACATAAAGTCAAAACAATAATAGATCTCGACATAACGATTAATAACATACCGTAACGATTAATGTAACAACGGAAAGTCTGTCAATGGAAAAATAACACAAAAATAAATAAATAAACAAAGAGACAAGTGAACACACGAACTAGTTTACCAATCAATTAAGCAGTCGATCAGTCAGTCAATCCACTGATTCACTGATCGATTGAGTTCAAAATACTACACCTCTATAGCATTCATTTTCTCAGACAATTCTCAAACAGACCGACCGACCGACCGACCGACCGACCGACCGACCGACCGACCTACCTACCTACCTACCTACCTACTACCTACCTACCTACCTACCTACCTACCTACCTACCTACCTGCCTGCCTACCTACCTACCAATCAATCACCTACCTACCTACCTACCTACCAATCAATCACATACCTACCGACCGGTACCTACCCTACCTACCTATCAATCAACCACCTATCTACCACCTTATCTACCTACTTATCTATCAAACAGTGCTAGTTCTAACACACACAACGTCTCTGATCATTTTTTTTTTTTTTTTGCTCCAAATGTCTCGTCGAAAAGACAGACGACCGTGAAGTAAAGAGATAAGCAAAATGATAAAGAAAGAGAGAAAGATAAGGGCGACAATTTTGACTAATTTCTAACGACGATAATTTTTAACATTTTTTTTTTCTTCTTTCTTTCTTTTGTAGTGCTTAGAGGTCTGAGATAGAAGCAAATATACTGAGAAAAAAATATAATAATGAAAAAAGAAGAAAGAAAAAAAAAAAACATACACACCACTGATTTGGCGCGGGATCGAAGACAAGATAGGACAAGTGGGGGGAGGGGGGGGAGGAGGAGGAGGGGGGTGGTCTTAGGGATCGTTTGAACAAGACCATGCTCTACTGGGAGGTTAATAAAAGGTTGATGACAACGATGATGATGATGATGATGATGGTGATGCCTCGACAAAGAACCAAACGGGTTCCAAAGATTGGGCAGCAGAAACAGCAGCATCACTTGATTCGATTTTTCAAAGAATATATATATATATATATTACCGAGTCCTGTGGTTTAAATTTGCTGCTGCCCGTCTTAAAGTTTAAGACATTTACTTGTAATGATGATGATGATTATCGGTCAGTTGCACACAGGGCTAAGTAAACAAACAAACAAAGGAAAAGCTGTCGGCTAGCATGAGACTGATGAAGGCCAGCTACTCAACCCTGGAACTACACACAGACAAAGACACGTACACAGTCTCTGTATATTTCCTTACTTTCTGTCTTTCTCCCTTTCTTTCTCTCCCTTTTGTGTGTGTGTGTGTGTGTGTGTGTGTGTGTGTGTGTTTTCCTTTCTCTCTTTCGATTTCTTTTTTTGCCCTCTCTTCGCTACGTTTTTTCTTTCTTCTCTATTTTCCTTTTTTTCTGTCTTTCTTCCTCTCTTTAATCTTCTCTTCTTTTCCATTCGTTCTTTCTTTCTTTCCTTCTTTTTTTCTTTCTTTCTTTTTTTTTTTTTTCTTTCATACCCATCTTTTATTTTCTCTCTTTCTAAATCCGCTCTTTGTCCCGACAAGTGCACGGTTTGATCAGGCAGAGAGATGTCAATAACTGATCTACTCACTCCCTAGTGCCACTTGCATGTTCATACAGTACAACTCCCTCACGCGTTGCTGAGTAATTCGGCCTGCCTGCCTGTCTGCTGCACTTCGCTTCCTCAGACTAGATAATGCATGCATACACAAAGGCAGGCGGAGAATGGAAAAAAAGGGGTCGTGAGGGGAGGGGGGGGGATGAGAGCAAAAATAAAAAGGAAGAGTGGTGGGAAGATAGGGAGGGGGGTGGCGGGGGAGACAGTGAACGTGGCATGGGTTGACAAAAAAAGGAAGATTAAGAAAGAAAGAGATGTCGCTCGACCTAACTGAAGGAATATCCATCCCCGCCTTAAACAAAAAAGTGGAGTACAATCATGACTATGTCAACACATCAGCGGGTTTCAAACTGCGTGGAGTTGAGACGACCATCCATAGACATTACAAAATGTGTTACGATGGCTTTGAGGCTATCATCATTTTACAAAAAGAAATATCTTACAATTAACACTTTATCTATGACAACCAAAAAAAGAGCCATCTTAAAGTTAGAATGAGTATTCTTTTGTAAAACTCCAACATTGAGTGTATATTTCAAATATAGAAGCTTTATCTTGTATATGAAACGACATGACTTCAATGGACGTAAATATATAGGCCCTATTTGTGCTTCGTATGGAAAGGGTTAAGATGACTGCCCACCAGCAATTAATCAAATATATCAAAAAAGTGGAAAAACAATCTGAAGAATTTTGAATTGAGTTAATAAAAGAAACTAATATCGCTAGCCAAATTTTCGAGCCCGCTTGATTTTTCATCGGGGCAATAATCAGAGACTAATAATCGGAGACAATAATTAGAGACTATTATCATTTTATAGAGAAGCTTGACATATAACACAGATGTCTAGCGGCATCTAATCAAACATACCACAAGAAGCAAACAAACAAAAATATAATGGTAGAAATTGAATACGTTGATATCACTTAACTAAATTTTCGAACCTTGTTGATTCTTCAGGGCGATAAAGAAAACATGCCTGTTTTCATTGGAAAACTGCCACTACAACAGAACATTTTACGTTTGTTTGTTTGTTTTGTTTTGTTTGTTTGTTTGTTTGTTTGTTTGTTTGTTTGTTTGTTTGTTGTTGTTGTTGTTGTTGTTGTTATGAATTTAGCTGTCTATAATTAAAGTAGTCACATTTTACGATAGGTTTTTCATACCGACCATCGATGTATAACAATTATTCCGATATCCTCTTCCTTTTTCCCCTGATGTTTGTAGACGACATGTCCCATTGTCTCGATCCATTGAAATTATAACCCATTCACAAAGCAAATACCACAAGTTTCACGATATCCTGGAGCAATGAATGATGAGAAATGGGTGATGAGGATAGAGGGGAAAAATGGGTCCTGCGTGCTCTAGAACACTAGTTTGTTGATTTTGACACAACTGTGGTAAGGTATCTTCTATTTGCTGGTAAAACTGGACGCCTGATCATGAAAGTTTTGTCATAGCCTCACTGTGTTTATATTTTTCTTCTTCTTAATCGAAGGGCTTTGTTCCATGTTTAGGGGAGGTGAAATGCTCACAGACTCAACCAAACACAAATTTTAATGTGCACGTATCAGAGGCTATGCAGTTGGACAAATTTGCTTAAATTCAGTGACAGAATTTCTAAATATCTAACAGAATAGACAGACAGACTGATAGATAGATAGATAGATAGATAGATAGATAGATAGATAGATAGATAGATAGATAGATAG
>JBCAUA010010166.1:0-13179 GCA_038406235.1 Peronia verruculata | reverse complement strand
TGGCTCC
Source organism: Peronia verruculata (assembly GCA_038406235.1). Lineage (NCBI taxonomy): Eukaryota > Metazoa > Mollusca > Gastropoda > Systellommatophora > Onchidiidae > Peronia > Peronia verruculata. The sequence goes on along the minus strand of JBCAUA010010166.1, from coordinate 13,172 downwards.
CCCCCCCCCCCCCCCCCCCGAAAACTTTGCCTTTGAAAGTGAACTGTCACCCTGGCCAACTCTTGTTATGTATTCAAGCCATTTTAGGTGAAAGCGAAACCCAAAAAAGCTTATTGCCTATAGATTATTCCTTTGAAAGAGGCGATTGTTACATACCTATTGAAGAAATAATAATAATAAACAAAAATCAACTGCAGCAAGTTCTAGTAAGTCAAAAGAGAAAGAGCGCATACTATATGTATGTAGGGGCTTTTTCTTGCACCTTATCTTGCGAAAGGAGACAATACATTAATTGTTTTCTTTAATTTTGACTGGTCTTGGTAACAACACGAAAGGGCATATGTGGCATTGCCCCCAGATGTTCCCATATAACATAGGGACAATCACAACTCAAATGTTGCTCTAACTTTACGCTCATGGAACAGACTAACAATAAGGAAATGCCCAAAATGATATAAATACTCAGCTATTTAAACTGGATGGGGTCAAGGAATGTGTGTAAATTGTCTTTCCTTAGAACGAATTTAGAATTTGAACCCGGAACTTTTGATCCCAAATCTGATAAATCTAACCAATACTGTTCGACACTAAGAAATATGCTATCTTTTAAAATGGAGGATAGTTAGGGCTGCAATCATCTAGCCACATTTGTAGCTTGTCAGTTATCAGCTCTCAGCTTCAGTGTGTTAGCGGTACAATCATAATCCTATTTTTAGGACGAATTAAAGTTGTCTTGATCTGAATGTTATCCTTGTCATCTAAAATATACATGATGTCACGAACAAATTCAACGCTCATTCAATGGGAAAATTTATAAAAATTCATGGTAATCCTCTCATTTCTCAATCAAACCCGTGATTCACAAAGTCACTGTCATCTTCTTTTCTTAATCATAACCCTGTACATCTATAATATCATTTTTTTTTTCCATTTTGTGCGCGCGTGTGTGTATGTACGTGCATGTGCGTGTTAAAATCAAAGCACAAAACCTAAAAATATAGGTTCAACCAGTGATCAGAAAGCCAACCAACCGAATTATTCTTAATTTTAAATCTGATCATTTGCCACCGATTTTATTTTACTTTTCATGACACCATAATGTTGTATATGAAACCTGACACCCCCACTTTCTGTCTGCAGACTGTTGATGGACTCCCACTGCCGCTCACTGGCCTCAAAGACGAGTTCCTTTAGATGAAGATAATGACGAGAAGCCTCCATTGTAGGAGGACGCTGACCATGAGAGTAATGAAAGTGATGATACAAAGAAGGAGAAGAAGGACAAGAATTGATGTGTAAGATTTATTCATCCACCAGTAGTATAATCTATCATGATTATAGATCATTGGGATGAGAGGGGCTAAGAGCAAGACGAAAGGTGGGAGACGAGAAATACACAAAGTTATCCAGAGTTACACCTCCCCCCCGCCCCTTCCCCCCAGTCATCCATTCACCTTTTATCAGTCACCTTATGTATGAATATGGGTGCCAAAGACAGTGAAATGTTACACCACACTATGGGCAATTGTAGCAATACAGACGAAGTACAAACAGCGACCGAGAACTGATGTTTTGTAGATTTAGCAGTACCGGTACTTGAATTGTCCATTACAGAGTAATTATATTGGATAGACCAAGCAGTATTTTCATGAAAAGAACCATTTTATCTAATTTTGTGACAGTATAATAACTGATAACTGTAGATTCTCACGTAAGCATGACTATTATTTCCTTCTCTCCCCCCCCCCCTCTCTCTCTCTCTCTCTCTCTCTCTCTCTCTCTTTTTAGGAATAATGTAGAATCTGAACCAGATTGATTTGATATAGTGTTGTTTCTGCACCTAATATATTTTAACACTCCAAACTTAAGCTATATTGCCAAGATTGCTACATCAACAGATAAGTCATTTTGACGCTGCAGTCCCCAAAGAGGTAGAAACCTGCAAGTTCTAATTTTTAGGGAGGTCATCAGCCACTCTCAACCTTCACCCCGATTTCAAAATCATCATCCTTAGTCATTTTGAACTGTTCATGGAATGTTCTTGTGGTTTTGTCCACTGTTTTGACTACACCGACATGGAAAGAAGTTCAACAATGGAGATTTCCAGCCATAGGCAGTCGAGTCAGTAGAAACTGGTACATGTAAGTAGTAGCCTGATAGTAACAACGTGAGCCGAACTGGAGGCCCTTGTGATAGCAAAGATGTATAGAAATAATATGTAATTAAAGAGAGGAAGCCAAAAAAGTGTTACATCAACAGATGAACTGATAGCAACTGACAACACCAACAACAATAGCAGCAGCAGTAGCAATAACAACAACAAACTACGAATTAGTTATGATGACTGAGGCAAGGGAAGAAAAGCGAAATCAGATTCCAGTATAGTGAACAGTCGCCTGTTGACCTTCCGAATGTATGTATGTATTCTGATATAAGGAAAGCAACTTTTAAAACAACAGATGCTGTGAAAAAAAGAAAAACGAAAATAATGGCAAGCCTCTGTCTTCATCTTTTTTTTTTTCACTGATAAAGTTTGCATGCATTGTAAAGAATCACAAGCAGGATAAATTTCTATAGTACATGTTTATTCAGTATCACTAACTGCACTCTCTTACTGACAGTTCATTTAACAGTGAAATTGCACATACACATAATTCAAATACATGTATACTCCAGATTCTAATGGATCAACATTTGAGGAATTATAGCAAACCAATTCATTGGCTTTATAAACAAACATAACTACAATCTACATGATAAGTGTCAACAGCACAATGGAAAAGAAATGTTGGTAGCTGAATTTCTCAAATACAGAGCATAAAAAAGAACTCACACATATTTGCTCAGAGATTGGTGAGTTCTCCAGTCTATCTGAGGAGAGGAAAAAAAAAAGAAAGGACCAAACGACTTCTACATGTAGAGTAAATGCGTAACAATATTTGAATGCACAAATGTTATAAAAAGGCAAGCAAGAGATAGGGAATGTAACATGACAAAACACCATTTTTCATAGTGAAATAAAAAAAATAAATAAATAGAAAAATGAGTGAAATTTCATGAAATGATCAGTTTTACATGAGACAATCATAGATAATGGCAAACTTAGGTTCAGTCCAGTCTATGCTCATTCAGTGAGGTAAATTTCAGTTACAAGACTTCCAAACATTTCACCGAATCACTTTAAACATTTCGGGGAATGTAACTATAAATGCGCCTAAGCTGGGATTTGTTTTCTTTGTGATCTACAGATCTACATGTTAAGTGGCTGGCTTGTTTCCACCTGGCTAATCATTTACCTGAAACCCCAGTTTAAAAAATGATGATTGGAAAATGGGCTTCAAAAGCTTCAGAGTGTAAATTTTACCTTGAATGTTAACGAGGAAAAAAAAAAGATGATTACACCTCGGCTATTTTAAGCACTTCAGTGTCTTCCTGGGGAAATGACATGTTAATAATGAGCATGTCATGCAAGCACAGAATGATAAGATTCAACCCACAACACAATGTCTTTCATTCTCATGAAAACAACAATAAAACAACTTTTGAATTCCCAACCTTCATCACTGATAACAAATAAGTACGCTCAACTGATGGATTCATGTGGTCAAATGTGTAACTTTCTACAACTGATGTGATGGTTGCCATTTAGAAATAGAGGGATTAGTCTCGAATTACTTTGAGCCCTCTACTCAAGGGTATGATGCACGCTGCATGGAATCAGTCTGCATTTCCAAGGATACCATCAAGCAATGCTTCGCTAATAGGCCCAGGCACACACTGTTGAAACCCAATGGTCTACCTTTAGTAATAGAAGGAATATTTGGCTCCAATACTAATTATTGTCACTACAGGTATCAAGTCAAGAGTAATCAGAAGGCTGCCAAAATCGCTGCAGTAAAAGCAAAAGCAAAACCCAATGCAGAGGTATGCCACTCACAATGAAATACGTTTACTGACAACGGAAGAAACTACAAAGAGATGAGTGATATTATTTTCCATTATAAGTGACATACATCTTCATTTTTTCTATCTATACAAAAATGACAAGACATTTGAATAATGAAAGATTTTTGTCAGAACACTGAATGTTGCCATTCCTGAGTTTCACTACACAGTTGCTCAAAGTGATAAAAAATAAAAATCATTCAATTCCATTGGCTCTTCATAACAAGCAATGGCACATACGACAAATTTGTGACATGATTGGCTGATCATAAAATGTTTGAGTAAGAACTCATTTGGTACTATCCGTTTTGTGTACTGAAGGTATAACTGATGAATTCAGTGATAAAAGTAGCAATTGTCTGGGGAATGTTTGAACTCCTCTCTCTCTCTCTCTCTCTCTCTTGTAGTTGTTATGATTGTTCTCTGATGGTCAATGTTGCCTTTGGCTGTAATAACCAAGACTGTTCTTCAGATGGTCATACAACAGTGTGAAAATCCATACTGGTAGAATGAGATTGTTGTGTGGTTTTCTTATGCATTCAGTGTCATCTTGCTGTGGTGATCACAGATTATAGTGTCTCCAGTATCAATATCATTATATCAGATGGTTTTAGAACAGAATCCATGAGGACAGAGTGAGAGTGTTGTGTGATTCTCTATACATCCAATGTCATCTTGCTGTGGTGACGGTAATCTTCAGAGTATTAATTTCATTCCACCTTCGAGATAAGCTCCACTAGGAGATTGAAAGACGTGTGTAGGATGTGACGAACATTCCACTCGTAGGAAAATCCGAAATGATAAAGTGAAACTTTAGGCTGGGGCCTCGGCGTATCCTCTTCTGCTGTCATCATTATCTTCTAAGAATCAGTTTCATTCCATCAGATGGTTATGTAACAGTATGAAAATCCATGATGATGGAATGATGCCATGGTTTGAGACCTTGCTTTTTCCCTTGTTTCATTTGCTGTGATGACCATTATCTTCAGTCTAAATCCACCAAATGGTCCTGTAATGGATGAAAAAAAAAAAAAAAAGACTACAGTAATTTCTCTTCCAAGGAGAACTTTCAGTGAGAACTGTTTTCCATCAGCTTATTACCCCCCCTTTGCTTGACACATAGGCTTTTGAATAAATTTGGTAAAAAAGGGAAAACTAAACTCTTGAAATCCATACGAAAAATAATCTGAAAATTCATTGCTAAGAGACAATGTCTTATCCTTTTATTTATTTATTTTGTTCAGTATTTGACATTTAAACAGCAATAAAAAAAGTTGTGTTTGTTTGTTTGTTTTTTCTTCTGAACAAAGCTAACTCAATCGCCCTGGTGTCTGGCAAAGGGAAGTAATAGGACAGGTGAAAATTAGTTCCCTTTGAATCAGAGGAAGATCACTCACTGTTCTGACTTTAAAGCATTTTCCCATTTTCAGATGTCTCAACAACTCACCGACTGCCAGAGCCTAACCACCTGGCCTAACGAGGGCCTGCCAAGTATATTCATGTGTTTGTGAAAATGAACAACAGCAGCAACAACAAAACACAGACATGAACATTTCATGAGTCAGGCTGACCATGTAATATCTATTTTGGGAATATATTTAGGGAAATAAAAGAGTGTGTGTGTATATATATAGATAGCATCAATAGTGCTGGCTACATAGACACTTTTCCTTAGAAATCTAGGCTTTTCATGTTAGGAGAAGTTTGCATTGTTTTGAAAGAAGTTAATAAATTTTAACAGGAACCTGGGGGTGGGATTGTAATAGGGCTGGCATGACCGACACTGTTCGTGATCGACGGTTAACTGAGTAATTGACTCCATGGCTGAAGATAGTTGATTATTTTATAGGTAAAATATTTCCTACTGTATCATGTGTGACATCAAATCGGTTATGGTTATCGATTATGGCTTTGACCTTTGTCTGTTGTGACCAAAAACAAAGTGACAAACATCTCACCAGTTAATGATTTGGGAAGGACATACCACGTGTCAAAGTTTGACACCAATGACAGAGCTGTGTGGTGGGTGGGGATAGAGAGAAGATTATACCAGACATCCGTTCAAATGGGGTCATATTCGAACGTCGATTATCACCCAGTTAAAAGCCGTATTCTAACTTTCAAGCTGAACAATAGACTGTTTCATTCGAGTTTAGAGATACCGCTGGAATTTGGCAAATGCATTTTGGTCTATTTCATTCGTTTATTCAAAGCGGGGGTTGAGGGGGGTAAAAGAGGGGAGAGGAGAAGGGCAAGTGAGATGAATGTAAAGCAAAACTGCGCTGAGCACCCTGAAGTCGACCCCTCTAACAGCCTTAACCATAAATGCGTCAGAAGAACAGTAATATTTCCACTATGATATGGATTCATATTCAAGAAATAATAATGAGACAAAAATGGCAATACACGTATGACACGAATATCGTGCTACCGTGTTGTAGTTATATGCAAAGTATAAACAGACTGCGGCAAATCATGCCCTCGACACTACTAGGGTTAAATGGAGAATGTAAGTCAGTTCTTGGCGTGTCATTGTTTACAGAAAAAAAATTGACATGCGCGTAGTAGGGAAATGGAGATGGGACCGGTGACTTTCATGGTCCATCATGACTGACAATGTAACCGAACTTCGGGCATAAAATCGATTAATCGATCATGACTCCATAACCGATGTAACCGGTTATCGTGTCCAATCATGCATAGGACAGGCCTAGATTATAAGATTACACAGGATCTTAAAAGATCTTACAGGCAGTGTCGCCATCAGAATCACCTGGCCATCTAGATTTATTTGAATAACCAGTTGCTCTTTAATGTTGGTCTTTCTAACACCATGGGTATTTTATTTGTTGTTGTCAAAAACTTGATGTGCTGATTTTCCAGCAACAATTCTCACGCGACCACTCGACTGTATGTTGTCAATGTGAAGAACCTAAGTGCCACAAACTTCGATCTTGATCTTCAGCTTTCATACAAAGCATGCCTAACATTTTACCATATTTCCGGTTTCACAGTTATTTTGCTGCACTAAAAATTTTTAGAAAACCACAGTTGACTTGTGAATTAAGCAGGCACCGACAACCAGAAAGACAGAGTTCTGACTAAAGTCAGAAGTCTGGGACACCCCTGACTGCAGTGGAAATATAAGGCCTGTCGTCGAGTCAAGTTCAGAGAGAGCTGGTAGTTCATGCCTGTCTATTTCCGCCCGATCTCCTTGTACCTCCCTTATCTTTGATTAGTATCACTGATCTCATGTGACATGCAGTAAAATACAGCAGATTACAATTGTCCCTCTGATAAACACATAAACAGATACATATAATATGTACTTCAACCCAAAGTCTATGAATCTTAATGACCAAGATGAATGATTTCATACTAAGGTGTTAGCTCCCTCCTCGAAATTGGACATAACATGTGACCATTTTTCAGACTCGTTCTTGACACTGGCTTGTAAACCAGCACAAACTCTTGTTCTTGTGAGAACCTTTTGAAAGAAAATGCAGTGAAGGAGATTGTCAATCTTCATCTCACTACTTACCAGACCACCACCATGCTGTTTTTTGAAAACATCATTCAGCTCTGACTCGCGAATGTAGCGGTTGTACAGATGCCGGACATAGCCCAAAGCTGCAGGAGACAGATCAGATAAGCCTCGCAGAGTCAAAAGGACAGCTCCCAACTTCTTGCAGCTATCGTCAACATGTGTTCCCGTCACACTGTTTGCCATTATGCCCCTGAACTGGTTCCAGGCTTTCTCATGCTCTTCTTTCAGTGTTTTTGTATCAGTTCCCTAGTAAATGACATTTTAAGAAATGTGAAAGTGTGTCATGAAAGAAAAATGGCTAAGTGTGTCTGTCATAAAAGAAAAACGGGGGGGAGGCAGGTAATTTACAAATTTTATCAGAAAGGCGCAATACTGAAACGAAAATGCTTGAAGCGTCCAATAATATAACATGGAACAAGAAAGTTGCAACCACAGCAAATGTGAGGTAATATACATTTAATGTTAATTTTGTGCCTTCATGATCTCGATTTTCACGTGTCATACAATGCAGATTATATAGTCATGATAAACATTGATGCTAAAACCAGTGGGAGTGTCATGGCCAGAAAGATGTGTCATTATGCAGGAAAGTAAAAGACCTCAACAGGTTGATCCCACAGGATGATCATTCACCTGTCCAAGTTTTCTGTCATTGGAGATTATGAAAAATACTGAAACTACCTGGAGCCTTAGAAGTTTATTGCATTGTCTTTTCTTCATAAATCAATGTGTCTGCCACATATGGCAGTAAACCAATACTAAAATTGTAAGGCTTTTTTTGGAGTTGTTTTTGGTGAAAGTTGCAGCACCATGTATTAAAATTTAAGTTTATTCCTCTTGTACAGTTGTAGTTCTATTTCTACCTACAATCCTGGCAAAGTGCTTTTCTCTGTTATTACCACAAGGACAGTCTTGTTCTCTCCACTGTGCCTCTAAAACATGAAAGAAGGGCTGAGATAAAAATGAGTTATGTCAAGAAATGAAGAACCTACTTGGTGTGCAAGCTGAACTATCCTTGTGACAACACTCTTGACTTTGGCAGCCACACCTAACCATGGTTTGTCTGGGCAAAGACACATTGTTCTCATTTCAATAATTCACCAATATACTATTCTCCACAGTGATCAGCAACCATTTCTATCATGTCTACATTCTGGTTCGTGTGAAGATAATCATATACGGTTTCTCTATTTAATTTCAGTTCATATTCCTACAAACACTGGCTATCTTTTGATTTAGCCAAAAATCTTTAGTCATGTCAAATTTTCCAGTCAACAGTATATGAGTAAAACACAGTTGAATTACGGCACAAACTAGTCAATTTTTTCTTCAAAGAACAAGTCCAAGAGTTTTTTTTTTTTTCAAAGAAGAACATTATGCAACATCAATTCATGCGTTACGACTTCTTAGTTGGCGGCATTTTCTTCCAGTTTCTTCACTTGATGACGAAATGAGTTACAGTGACATACAGCACTGACAAAAAGAGAAACACTCTGGGCACTACAGTAAGCAAACCAGACCGCACCTACGTAAACAAAAAAAAAATATGTTCCTAATGCAACCCAGGACACTGTTTAAGAGACAAAACAAAACAAACAAACAAACAAACAAAAAACTGGAGAAAAGATGAACCATCAAAAAGTATGTCAGCCAAATTTGCCAAAACCAAAACTCGGGTTAGAGAATGCCAAAACAGGTATTCCCAAATGGAGCCCCGATGGTTTCCAGGTCTTTTTGACTCATGAGCCTTGATCCCAGATATGTTAGATGATGATACCTACCAGTACTGGACTTTGCCTGTGGGGTGAGTGCTCTGTAAAACTCGTCACCTAACAGAGCAAGTTTCTTCCCACATTTTTTATTAAAGAATTCTGCAACAAAAAAAAAATTATTTCTACTCAGGACTGACTTAATAACTTCATTCCAAATGAACACAATTCCCAATTTAATACTTTTTTAGAATATCATTTTCCCCAGTGTCCATACTGAAAAGCAGAGATGGTAAAATCTCTGTTAACTCCAACCATCCCAAATTTCCCAGTATGTTTCAGTTTGCCACCAACAATTTGTAGATTGCTGATGTTGAGAAAGGCAAAGCAAGAGAAGCAGACAGTTATTGAGTTAAGCAATAAGCTAATAATAATAATAATAAAATACAAATTTTTAACCAGTACTGTAAGGCAAAAGACCAAACTTATAAATCCTCAGTATACAGAAATGAAAACCTGATCGACAACCAAGAATTTGCATAATAATAGTCTAATGAAAAGCATTCCCTTTCAAGTAAAAATAATAATAATAATAATAATAGCAATATAATAATTATAAATCACAAGCAGAGAGCGGATGTGGGACATAACTGTTATGACAATTTATACTGACTGTCCTATTTGATTTCATACTTAATCGGTGCTACATTTTCATGTGACAAAAAGTTGTGTAACGCGGAATGAGGGATGTTTGCAGAAGGAAGTGGATAGGTGGACCCCGAATATATATATGGAAGTGCATAGGTAGGGAAGATATTCATCATCAATGATCAATGCACATTCATCTGTAATTATTCATCATCAATGATCAATGATCACCATCTATAATTAGCTCGTCGGATCTACATATTAGCGTTAGGGTGGACCGTCACCCCGCTAGTCGGACCTACATGTTAGCGTTAGGGTGGACGCGATGGTTGAGGGTCCCAGCAGGTTAAGCCAGCGGGGTTGTTCTAGGCTATTATTTGTAATTTATTTGGTATACTGAATTGGCCGCCCGGGGTCCACCTATCCTCTTCCTTTGCAGAATGTTAGCCTACTGACACTGTTGCTTTGTTGACGACTGTTGCGCCGATCGGCATAAAGTAAACTCTGATGTTGATGTAATGTAAACTCTGTGTTCATGTTTACAATTGACTTATTCCCAGGATTACGAAACCTTTCCCCAAAAGAGTCGGAAAATTATTATAACAGCGATTGCCTTGTTAGCTCAGCAAAAATCGGCAGCTGATCGACCCAAAGTAGAAAAGTCTACGACGACCCAAAAAGTTGGAATTTTGACAAAAGTCGGAAGTGTGACATCCCTATGCTTCATTCTGAGCGTTTAAATTAAAATATGATGCATACAAATTGAACGATTGAAAAACTGGCATATCATTACCATTATTCTATGATGCAATTTACAAGACAGAGAAAATGTTGCCTTTAAAAGTAAGGCACCAAGTGAACGCCCGCGGAAGAGGAGCGCGCATCTCATTTGATGATGTAGTGGAAGACAGTGGTTGAGATAAAACTAATAAGAGTTTAGTCTCTTTTCACCCCCGGTCATTCCAATATCAAAACATTAGATCTACCATCATGAACAATGTGATGAAGATGGGCAGGATCTTCTTCTTCATGTCGTCCTAAAATTTCCTCGTGGGACTCATCTAATTCTGTTTCTCCCTCGAAACAAAACTGATAAACGCCTGTATCGCCATCTGAAAATGTAAAGTAAGAAAAATTCACGAATAGTTTTCCTTGATATACAGCAGAATGCAGTTGTATATGTGACAGACCAACAGAACAAAATCAGACAGCTTACAATGACAAAAGTCAGTTTCTTTAAATAGAAATCATTTGTCAATATAATCTCATGTTAGCCAAACATAAAATAAAAGCATCTCAGAGCAAAGCCATGTACCATATAATAGAATTCATAGATGAAATTGCTTTTCCCTAACTTTAAATCAGAAATTGATGAATGCTTTACTGTGTCATTATACAATTCAACATTTTTTGAAAAGCGAAAGATTCATACTGTTTCTATTAATTTCTGGTCACTTTTAACATCTCGTTATAGTTTATCGACTTTTATTTTTAAAGACACAGATTAGGGTGATTGAAAGTGAACTTCTTCTAGGCGACGACGAAGTTTGGAGGTAGTTATTTATTTATGTATATATATATATATACTCCTCAGGTGGAGCGAGACAGGTGACGGTCTTCAGAGGAAGAGTGGGTTCTTTCAATTTTCATCAGATGTTTCGGCCTTTAACTTCCTGACATCTTCTAGAACCCTGGCCACACCAGGGTCATGACTCCCGATGTCCGTCACCCACTTTTTTCTTTCCCTCAGGGATTCTGGTGGGATTTGAACCGGTGCCTTTAGGATTACAGTCCAGTGCTCTAAACGCTCTCTAATGTAAGCGATTAACAGAAACAAATGCAATAAAAATGTAAGCAGCAAAACCATATCAAATAGAGTCTATCTCAATTGTAGGGATTGCTGGGTGGGGGGTGGAGTTTGGAGAGGTGAGAGAAGGGGAAGAGTGGTATCATTTTGTTGGAGGTACGAATTGATGCTGTGGCCTGGGTAGGGGGTGGGGAGGGACGTGGAGGAGGGTTTAGGTGTTTGTCTTACAATCAACTTCACTGCATGCGTGCACACTGTTGAATCCAGCATTGATCTGAACAATTTTACTGTGATGTCATTCTGTTCTTAAAGCTACGACCGTCCTCAGAGAGTTAAGTACTGACTGTCATGACACGAATTTCAATATCCACAGTTTGAGAACCTTCTACACTGCAAACGTTTCGGGCAGTAAAAACTTACTAGCGTGTTTTGATACTGCGATCTAACTGCCTTTCTTCGGTACTTCCTTGGCTATAGGACCTCTTTTAGCGACCATTATTCTGTCCAAAAAAAAAAAAAAAAGTTCCACAGTTTGGGATCCATTTTACACTCCCGTTTTTCCAGGGTTTTGAGGCCGTAGCATGTTTTGAGAAATAACCCCAAAATTGGGGTGCGTTTATTTTGGTATTTCTGTGGCATATTAGGAACTCGCTTTGCGGTCATCGCTCTGATTCTCAAAAGACAACGTTCCCCAAATTTTCCACGTTTTGTGCATTCCAGTGCTGATTAGACACATACGCGCGCGCGCATACAAACACACACACACACACACGCACGCACGCACACACACGCACGCACGCACGAACACACACACACACACACACACAGAACGAACACTGGCGAAATTTGGCAAACCTCAGAATCTTTGATCTTATCCTCATCAAAAGCGTGTTTGACTCGGAGATTACAATTTTCCAGAATATCCAAACTTCCTTCACGCTTTTCAAGGTTCAAAAACGCAATAGCGAGTTTTGACAAATAACCCAGAGATCTTAGTGTCTTCATTCGGCGTGTCCGTGGCTATTAGGAACTCATTTAGCCATCAAATCAGTCAACGGAATCTACGCGCGGAAACAGTTTAGGCTAGACTTCTTTACACACCAAAGCCGCGCCCGCAAAGCGATGGGATCTGCGTATCGGAAGGGCTTGTATAACGCGGGTGCGGAAATTGGGATCGAATGATGAAATACTTCAATTACGATCCAGAGGATGACAAGCACTGAGGGTAAATACCGTTACTGCACCGGCCGTTCTAGAGAGGGCGACTGAATAATGGACGAAGAGACGGGTCGACAAGTGGGAAATAGAGTGAGCGAATGAGAAAGGGAGGCTGGAGATCCGGGGTGAGGGATTGAAAGATTGGCAGACAGGATGGTAGATGGTTGGAGGAGTGAGGAATACGTGCAGGCCTGGTGGTAGGCAAAAAGAAATAGTTATACAAATAGATAGATAGATAGATAGATAGATAGATAGATAGATAGATAGATAGATAGATAGATTGATAGATAGATAGATA
>JBCAUA010010155.1:0-13179 GCA_038406235.1 Peronia verruculata | reverse complement strand
ATTATGGTTATTATTATTATTATTAGATAAAAGAAAAGAATGCACACCTCTAGTTTGTTTGTTTTTTTAAGCTACAGTTTCAAAAAAAAAAAAAAAAGGTACGAACAAAACTTCGAAGGGATCTTTTCTTACAAAACTTACGAGGAATGGCGATTTAAGTGTCTGTTAGGAATTCTTGTGACATTCAGAAGTATCGAACGGACATCGAACCAGTTTTTACTAGGAGTGAAACAAAAACCATGACCTGGAATAATGTGCCCTTCAAGAACGATAAGCAGCTTTGTTATTGAGAGAATGTGATTTGCTGTGATCTACACGCACGTTCAAATTTGCCTCCACATAATCTAACAAGCCAGTTGCGTCAAATGTGGGTCAGTGTCACGCTCACCCGATTAATGTGCATCTTCTCATCGATTTCTTCAAAATGTTGTGCTGTTTGGTATGTGTGTGTGCGTTCATGCGTATGTATGCATGTGCTGTATGTATGTGTGTGTTTTCTTTTCAATATCCTGTCCTGCTAAAGGCGAAAGCAGGACTTTTGGAAATTAATGACAAACTTGTCGTGACATTTATTTATTTATTTTTTTTTTTTCAAATTCCAACAAAGTATTTTACAGCCCAGTCCATAATCAACTCTAAAGAATTACCGAAAGAAAGGCTAACAAAAGAACATCCAACCTGCCGGGGAAAAAAATAAAATAAAATTTCCTCAAAACAAAATTTGGTTTGCTCGAAGCGACACTGGAATTACTGTACACGAAATTGACTGTTTGGAACGAGAACTCACCAGTTAGACTCGAAGTTCAAACTGCTAGAAACGAATTACGGACTGCAAGAAAACAGAATCCGAACTACTACAAAATAAATCAGCTATGATGTCATGAGTATGTAATTTAATGTCCTAAATCGTAGTGATCTTCAAAGGGTTATCTTTTCTATTATTTATAACTCTCTGGCATATTTTTCTTGATTTATTTCAATGTTATATTTAAACAAATAACAAATTCAAAACAAAGAGAGCAAAAACAAAACATTCTCAGAGGCATCTGTTCTTTTTTACGGCCAGTCTTTGTAACTCCCGCAGCATTCATTCTCATTCAACTGCTAAGCCGTCTTTAATACCGTCGGGAAAACGATACGTAAAAGATACTTGTGAATGACTCGTGACAGTTTTCCCAAAGATGTCCTGAATGAGTTTCATATCTCCAGGTAGCAACTAGGATTTCTGGATTTTTTGTTGACGATTTATAGCACAAATTAAAACTTGCAAACATCGATCGACTGAAAAACAACAGCTTCGGCCTTGAAGAAAAGCGAACATTTGCAGTGAATGCCACAGAGGTATGAGTGCCCCCATTCGTAGTTCAAATTAGTGTAGGAGAAACAATTGAATTTTCAAGTCCTATTAAACCTCCGTCATTTCAAATCTCAGAATTGACAACCGCAATATTTGGACAAAAAAAAAACGAAAGAAAATCTCTGTAAAAGATTACCTGTTAGTTTTCTGTAGATAATAAAACGTACAGAGAAACAAGTGAATTAACTTGAAGAGATTTTAACAGTGAAAGGGTTATTGTCTCTGAGCAGTGCCTTTTCAGGGGCTGTCCGTACGTGACAAGGTTTCTGCCAACGAAGTGGCAAGCTGGACGTAAGTCCTGCTAGCCCTCAGGTCTGTTGGGACTTATTGTCATTCTCTCCCCCTTCCCCCAACCCAACCCCTCCCCCCTCTCACCGACTTTTGAATGAATTTGAAGTCAATTTAAAACTTAAATTGATTCAGTATGATATATGATAACCTGATGTGAAAAATCGGAAAATAAGAATAATAGTTATTGAAGTTTTTTTGTTTTTTTTTTTTTTTACTTCAGCCCTTGATGAGACGTTGAAGTAAAAACTTTCTTGATGGCTACCTCTTCACCAGGCATTTTCTCACTCGTGCCAAGGTCATCCTGTGAGGTTTAGACATCATATGGTTTTGATAGCTGTCAGTTACCTATAGCTATACGTCCTGCAGCGTTTTTCAACAGAAGATTATTTTGACAAGCTGTGTTACGTTCTTTTGCTAGACACAAACGAGGGTTGAACAAGCAATGAAAAGAAGGGGGGAAAATCCCGTTTGTCCACTTTGCATGCGACTTAGAGCGGCTTAAAATGCCTAGGTTAAGGAGTTTGTTTTTATTGTCATATTTGTCGCAGTATTATTTCTTTCTTAACTTTTGTTTTTTTAAAACCAGTCTTTCAAATGACAAGAAGTAAAATTGTTTTTATTTTCTTCTTTACATTGCTTCTTCAACACCTCTTTGTATGTAAAGGGAGTAATTGGGCTCGTCAAAACGCCATCCCATTTCTGAATGACATTGACCCCGAAGCTGTCACTAGGACTGATCAACTCAGAGACTCGCTCATTATACTTTGTACTGGAAGCCTATGCTAAACAGTGCACAATTCATAACATTCTATCTAAAAAACAACAAAAAATAAACTGTCTGCTTGAAATAAGAAAATCACACTCAATGGATTGGGGGTTGTTAAGGCCACACATGTGGCAGGGATGGAGGGGGCAGTGGGGGGGGGGGTGGAGAATAACTGATTTCGAAACAGTGAATACAATAAGCATATGTAAGAGAGTGGGAAATTTTCACAGTTAAAACTAGGGGCAATTTCTTTGTAAATGCGGAAGGATATGAGGGGTCGGGCTTGAAATTTTGAAGTCTGTATAAATTCGCTCTGAATTGCAAAATAGATCGTTGTGGCATTTTTCTCCATTGTGCAAACATAAACTTGTATATGTCTTCCTCAGCATACATTATCGGTTTTGGGTAACTGGTTTCGAACGATGGAGAAAGTAGTGTATCTTGGTGAGAGGTATGATAGTGCTAGAGTGAAACGCCTATCTTAGCTTTAGCCTCCAGTCTTTTGAAGATATTCCTAAACTTACATCAGAAATTACACTGTGTATAAAGGTGAGAAATGGCAATTGATTTTAGTCCTAGTTCATTTATTAGTGCCTTCCAGCTATCTGACTGTCCTAGTCATTTCAAGCCCCAGTGAGGTGTTGATAGTTGGCAAATTATACTTTCCACCAAAGTCATTTTCCTGTGGAAAGTAACTGTATAACAGACTGTAGGACTGAAAGAGTCAAATTGGCACGAAGCTGTTATTATTTTAAATGTGTGTACTGTCAGTCTTCTCCTGTCGTGCCAAGCCGTGTCTTGCCTTGTTTTGCCTTGACTTGCCATGGTTTGCCTTGAGAGTTTTGGGTCTGGTGGTATTATTGGAACGTCTCCTGGATGATCTTTGCACCAAATGTCTTGTGCATTAGAGCCTGGATCTCCGCAAGGAGATTTCCATGTCCTCTCTGCTATGTTCTTCGACCGACATTCCTTCTATCATTCTCCCTTTTGCAGCTTTCCTCCGCGTTTCTCTGGAGTACAACAATGTTCTCCGACAGCAAAAGGGACGTGTCACAGCATAAAGCCATGATTGGACTTTCTGGCAGATTACGTTGTTGATCAGTCTTTGATTGTCATTTAAAGCTTGAGAAAACGTTTTTACAATCGCAGTGTTGCGGGAACCGTGCTAATGCGCCATGTTAAACCTCTAACCAAATCTTAACTTAACTTCTGTTGAATGATCTTGCAGGCCTCCTAGATCTCGAAATGTGGCTTTCCATGGTTAAATAAAAGTTTACCAACTTCCCAGTTGGAGATGCAGCGCTTTACAGAGACTGTCCCATTAATGACACTGTTGTTGCATGAGGGTGGTATAATAATGTGGACATATCACTACACTCTCTTACCTTGGCCTCTACAGGCATGGAAGGAAATGTTTCTCTTTTCCGTAAGGGTACATTTTCCATATCTTTTTTGACTGAAGGAAGCTATCCATCCATCCATCCATCTATCCATCCATCCATCCATCTATCCATCCATCCATCGCTTTACTGCACGCATGCTGTTTAATAAAAATAAATGTCAAAGTCAAGTATAAATAATGAGCAAGTCTCTGATTCTTTGAGTTAAGATAAGAGGAGGACAACAATATTCTAAAACAAACATTCTTTCATGCTCAAAGTTGGATTTGCCATCACTTGCTTTCCCACAGTTTGTAAGAGTAAGTGAATCTGGCGTACTCTTAACCTTTAACGTTTAAGCAAAAGATGCAGGCTTGATGGGCTTTATTCCTGAGCTTTGTCCTGGCCTATATCTGTACAGACGAATACTCCCGGCTCCACACTTCTCTCGCCTACCATCGCGTGATATATCCAGATTATTATGACAGCCCACATAGTCTGCGTGATACTTTTCACCTTCGTCAGTGGCGGTAGGTTACTGAATGTTTCAATATTATTGAAATATTATACATTTACTTCTTTTTTTTTTCAGTGCTAAAATTTTACACTTCGAATACGCGTATTTTGTATCCTTTATTTTTCCCTCCCTCGCATTATTTCTGCCGGTCGGCCCAGCCATTTATCTGTCTGACTGTCTCTCTATTCACCTGTCAGACAGCATGTCTACTTGACTGTCAGTTTGTCTGTCTGTCTGTCCATATGTGTGTTGCTTTGATTGCTTATCAGGCTGTTTGCCGCTCTATGTACGTGTGTATGTATGTTTAACCGCTTATCTAGTGTCTAACTGTCTGCTTCGCTGTCTGTCTGCTATCTATCTGTCTGTCCTTTGTATCTCTTCATTTTGTTAAATTCCCTCGTCTCAAAATGTTAAACTGAAACTTGGGAATTTCCTTCACATTTTGTAGTGACAATAAGCGATTCCCTTGGCCATGTTCTACATCTCAATTACTTTGTCAGAAAACCTTGGATATAACATCAGTTTTCCTGTCTCATAAGGTCCCTTTCTGCTAAGCCGTAAAGTGTAATTATACCGGACAGTGAGAGAGAGAGAGAGAGAGAGAGAGAGAGAGAGAGAGAATGTTTTGCAACGAAGAATATCTATCTATCTATCTTTTTACCCATCTATCTATCTATCTATCTATCTATCTATCTATCTATCTATCTATCTGTCTATCTATCTATCTATCTATCTATCTATCTATCTATCTATCTATTATCTATCCATCTTCCATCTATCTATCTATCTATTTACCTATCTATTTACCTATCTGTCTATCTGTCTATCTATCTATCTATCTATCTATCTATCTATCTATCTATCTATCTATCTATCTATTATCTTTCTATTCATCTGTCTGTCTATATATCTATCAGTCTATCTATCTGTCTATCTATCCATCCACGCTACAATATTTATTTCGCATTTTAATCTCTAGCAGGTATTATCTATGAGAAGTGCATTGTAAAAGCACGAAATTCCCCCACCACCTACTAATATTTTGATATGAGAGCAAATATGATGAGAATAAATAGTTCACGATATCTATCGATAGTTAACTTCCTTCCTCTATTGCCTGTCGTTTGTTTGTTTGTTGTTGTTGTTGTTTTGTTGTTGTTGTTGTTGTTGTTTTCTTTCTTTCTTTTGTCCTTTTCCCTCTTTCCTTTTGATTTTTCTGACTAATGTACTTTTACTTAGATCACATCATACATTGTCTAAATTCTATCACAGTTTATTCAGTTCAGTTCTTCTGGCCATTTATGTGTACCTTACGTGTGGAAGGGAAATATACTCATGTGTTAGATGTGAGACATAAAGCCAGGAGCAGGGACATGACATGACACATCGTATCAGCCCCGAGTGTGACCCTCACGAAGTTAGCTCCGGCGTTGTTCTGGTCCTCCGCTGGCGTTTACATATCCAGCTAGATTGTCTGACGTTGTATGCCCTGATGGGTGGTGGGTAAGGATACTGATACTCAAACGTTTTGGACTGCCGCTCATTTGCCCCCCCCCCCCATAACTTTCGCACCCCCCCCACCCCACCCCAAATCGAAAGATGTCACTTCAGATTTCTTTTGAGTATTTGTCCTGAACCCTTCAGTGCCTGAAGCCCAACATACCCATAATATTTGCTATCTCTGAGATGATATTAAAGATCCCTTTTTACCCTAAATAAATAAATAATAATAATAATAATAAATAAATTTTAAAAATATTTTTTAAAAAACGAACAATCTATACTGATGTCAAGAGTTTGTGTTTTCATGAAATAAATAGAAGAAAGCGGATGTGAACGTCAGCAATAATTTATTAGAATTGGAAAGATCGAAACGCTGAAGTGGAAGGCTTAAGTTTTAAATTTTATCAGCGAATCCTCATAAAGTTGACAGACACCTAATCTGATTGATCCTAAGCGACTTGGAGAACAGCGGTGTGCGACAAGCGAGCAGATTATTCTCCATGTATCCCTAATTCTCACGCCATTTCCCCACTTTTTGGCATTCTCCAGCCATACACCGCCCCCTCCTCTTCCTAACCTTTCAGCACCCCTAGGAAGCTCTCATTGCCCGCCACGGATCGGTACCGCCTACATTGGGAACCATTTTGGGTTATGAGGTGTTCGCATGGGGTGACTGAAGGCTAAATGTTCCGTTCTTGATAACACTTTTAATGAATGCTTCATCATTACCGCCATCCATAGTCTTTGACAGGCGTGGCCAAAACACAAGCGTTCTCTCATCACTTACTAATATTTTTGTTTGATGAAACATACGTACATATATGTAGGAGTAAATAGTTGACAGATGGGAAATCGTTGTGACCAGTCCTATTGCTTACCTTTGCCAGACACTGGCAGTGAAAAGCAGAAAAACATGACATTATTTCTTGTCTTTCGAAACATAAACCATACTGATTTTCGGAATTTTTGATGGTGTAAGTTTCCAGCATGGAATACAAAGGTGATATTTTTTTTTCTTCATTATACCTCTCGTTTAGCACCTCTTGAGTTGGCAAAAAAAAAAAAAAGGAAATAATACGGCTACTCAAAAGGATCTCCCATTCCAAATTTTTAAACCCGTATGAGTTATTCTTCAGGAACAATTCAATCCTGAGAGATAGAATTATCTCCGCTTTTAGAAGTTGTCAGTTTTTGCTGAGAAATTTTGTGGGTAGAAATTTGCAATTTGGAAATTTTGCTCGAACAGCGCCAATCAGGCCTACTCTTCCATCGATTTTCAACTGCCAAGGGTTCTTTAACGTGCGTAACGTACACACGGGATCTCCGAAATATATTTGCCCTTATCCGAGAAGGTTAGATGTCGGGCTTTCCTACCCACAGGAAGCCAGGGGACCGTTGAGTCATTGAAAAAATGCGGGTTTTCGATCTTCTTGTCCTGTCATTCTCCCGATGCAGAACCGTGAGTCGATCCCGACCGCTCCATGAGCAGACGCCATACCTATTGAGCCACTGCGTCCCCATCGTCAGAGCCTAGCGGCACAGGTATCCTGTTATAAACGATCCCTCTGTGTCAGGAACTCCTGTTATGCAAGATGATATTTTACTAATGCCAAGTAAGAGCGGGCATGGCAATTAAAAACTCTTCTGTTAAAACGTAGCGTTGAATATCAAGCATAGGATTAGAAAACAAGCCAGATTTAAGAAATTGCTCCAGTTTGATAATAATAACATGATAAGTTTATCTCTGATTTCGGAGGAGATTTCTGCAAAACTCTCATTTAGTTTTTACATTCGACAAACTCCCACTTCTTTCAGAATATTTTAATTCATATTGACGTGGGTTCACATGGTCATCCGGAATTATGTTTAATTTTGAAATGCAGGAATGTTTGTACAGACATCAATGTACCCGTAATTTCCTTTAACAATTTTGTTCACAGTTATGCATCTGTCATGTTCACATATTGTTTCCCACTCAAGCTGTAATACATTCTGGGTGGAATAAAATTAGGGAGTGTTTATCTGGGCCTAGTATTACAATAAGGAAGCATAAGAAAATAAACAAGTTGCGCCGCAAAAGTAAAGGCGAAACAATTTTGTATTGGATTGTACATGGAAACGTCTGTTCGCAGTTTTGGGGGGGGGGGGGGGGAGGAAGGAAGCACAGCCAACATGCCCAAATGGACGGCGCCATAAAATTATTTTGATCAGAGTCTTGTCTACAGGAAACGATGTTACTTTTTTGATAAAATACAAACTTTTTTTTCTCACCCTTTGATAAGTGTTTAATTTACTTGTTGATCTAACATAATACAAAATTATTTGTTTCTCCTTCCCAGAGAAACAGTTTCAACAGAATACCACACGCATGCAGAAACACAGCAGAAACATCAATCACTCAGTTCATCCCCTCTCCTTCATACACACTAGATCCAAAAAAACATCGATAATATCTAGAACAAAACACACGAACAAAAGCAGCTAAATATTTATTACGTTTATAAAATCATGCTATGCAACAAGCAGGGTATAAATCCTATCAATCTTTAGACATAGAGATTAGATATAATTGATATTCCTAGTCAGTCCAAAACACTTAATATGTACAACGTCATTCGAAAATAAACTGTTATCATTGATTTTTAAACATTATGGCACACATTCTGAACTGATATTTTGTCTCAGCTGAGGCAGTGAATTGCACAGGGGCTCATCTCTTCTTAACTGCCCTGTGGAAAAGGTAGTGATTGCATCGTTTGCTAATCTAAAAGAAGGAAGATTAGTAATTCAGAACAGAGAATATTTATAATAATTTGTCGTACCACGACAGGGCTACCACAAGCTTGCCAAATAAATATACTGAAACCATACACAAAGGACTTAAAACTTTCATAGACTTGCTAGCAAGTATCCAAACCACGGAATAAGAAGTAACAAGAAAGTTAAAAGATTAGACATTACAGCGAATACACTATTAGGGATGAAACTCATACATTAAACATAGGGAGACATTTAGAATTTTTCATTATTTGGATCCCAACACACACCGCATTTATAGACAACGCAATAGCAGATAGTTTTGCCTAACACATTACAACACACTGAGAAATAAACCTAGATAGAGGATTGGGAATAGGTGAAGTTGAAAGTATAGGTAGAAAGAAAGATAATAATATGTAACGTTTGACAAGGGAGATAGGTGGGGGATGAAAACGTTATGCATAAGGCAATACTTTCTCCAACGATGAGGCGGAAAGGACAAGTTTAACTACTGAATTTAATAGAGCAAGCTGAGTGCACAAAACTATCAAACGAAAACGTAATAAAGTGCTCTACATGTGACCAGATGAACACAAAATAAAATAAAATATAATGAAATAAAATAAAATACAGCAAAATAAAATAAAATAAAATAAAATAAAATAAATAAAAAATAATGGATGGCCCCAGCATACAGCAATAAGGAATAAATTGATATACTAAGCTATCTCACTGGCAGTCATAAACACCAACTTCACTCAGTGCTTAAGATAATCACCCAGTGATTAGAATAATCTGTGCTCGTTTTTTTCTTTCTTCTTTCTTTTTCTTCCCTGTTTAAAATAAAAATAATGATAATATTTAAAAGGGGGGGGGGGGGGTAAGTATACAATTCATATTATATATATGAATTCTGTTTCATGTCGTAATAATTGTAAATAATTTACAGATACATTTAATTGATAGAAAATTATTTGATACAATGTCCATGCTGAAACGAACAAATTATCCTAGCATAAATAAAATACATACATATAATAAAATACCATGTATTTGGTCAACATAAACCACTATCTATATAAATTCTTATGACATTTACATCGAAATATTCATTAAACAATGAAGAAGTTCTTACAATGTTTGTGTGTATATGAGAATGTTTTAGACCTCTACTAGGAAGAGTCGAAAACACTGCCTCCAAAAGATGGGGGGGGGGGGGGGGGGGAGGAGGTGGAGGGTGGGATGGGGTTGGAGAATACCATGCCTGTCTCCCTAGACTAACATCCTAGACCTGAGGGAGCCCCCTGGGTTTCTTTCTTTTTTCCCCCCTTCTTTTGTGTATGTGTTGTTTTCCCCAAGAACAGGAGCTTTGCACGGTAAGGCATGTAGCAATTAAGTTGGTAGGAGAAGACAAATAAACGAAGACAGACACGTTTTATGTACATATTCTTTTTTGAATTTCTATTTGATTTCGAAAACAAATCTATTCGTTGGCATGAGGCCAACGTCTGTAAAACTCAGCAACCCATGTTTAGATTCTGGTTTAAACTAAACTGCTTAGAGGAGGAGAAGAGATACCAAATTTAAGAGAATTAAGGCTTCAAGCAGTCCATTGATCTTTTCGTTACATATTTTGTGTTGATCTAACAAAGACATTTTGGCTAAGACATATCGACACTCTGACAATCCCTGATGGAGCCTGGAATGATGAGAATGACCGAAATATAGTCTAGACTGGGGTACCACAGATTTGGACGATGGATCTGTGAATCTGTCCTAAAATAATAATATGGATTTAGGAACTTTTAAAGTGAAAATTCACGGAAACTAAATTTTAGCGTAGGCTTAGCAAGTGAAACTAAAAAAAAAAAAAAAAGGAAAAAGAAAAAAGATGAAGACTACAACAATCGTGAAACTGAATGAGAAAGGTAAAATTACTGAAGAGATCACTAAAACTGAAATCATTAAACCCTTCACTGCCAATATTTGGGTATTTTCATTCTTTTCTCTGCTCTCTATTGTATTCAGAGGAATTAAAATTTGCTTCACAGTCAAAACCTTTATGTTGCTGTGAAAAATGTTGAGCTACCTGTTAGGAAGAAACTGCAGTTCTCAAATATATGATTTAAATGACTTTTAAAGATGAAGATGTTGTAATAAAATACCTGGTAGAAAAGTAATGAGCATGTTGGCAGTGTAAAAAAGAAAGAGAATGGGTCCAGACGAGACTGCCATTCAACACCCAAAGAATGTGAATGGAATATATTTAATTAAATTGGCAATACTGCAGAACATGTCCATTAACAGAAGACAGTTTCAAGCTGGAATTTGAATATCAGATCACGTTAATCGAATATGCAGTGTCAACCTATGATATTATACACTTGAATAATATTGCTGGTTTTGCATGGCACAATTTTGCCGCTGAGGAGCAAACAGTAGAGCCCGTTATCACTGTCACGTGTGTAGGCTGCTATTCTGCTCAGGCTGCTTAAACTTATCAACAAAATGTCGCAGTTGATTAAAACTTGATGGTCAAAGATCACCTTATGTAAGGCGTCACACCTGTCCTCCATAGGAAGATTTTTCCCTCTCTCGATGTGTGCGACTTTCCCTGGACTGTCATGTACCAAACGCTTAGCAAACGATTGATTCCTGGCAGCTTTAAGAACCTCAGTTGAGTCCGTCATAATGAAAATTTTGTGAACATCTTCAGTTGAATGTTCTCTGAGAAGTGACCAAACCGCGGGCAAATGTTTCATAGTGGTCCGAATGGCCGAGTCATTTGGGATAGTAGGATTTCTTCCCATTCTAATATGAGTGCAAATGAGTTTGTCGTCAGGCTTTTGGAGGATGCTTGATAAATACTTTTTCACTGCCTGAAACAACTGATGTGTAGGTTTGAGTAGATGCTTAAAAGTGGTAGATAATATTTCCCCACGAGTCAAGGAGTACATCCAAGATAACTCTTTTGAATAGAAAGAGGAATTTTGGAAACCTTCGCTATAAATGAGATCTGTCCGGAAGTAGACATACTTTCTGTCCCCCAAAGTCTGAGTCAAGTTCATATTATTGATTTTGTTGTAAACATTTCTATTTGACATGTAGTTTATGGTTCTAATGTCCGGGTTGCTTGCTGTGGGATTACTGTGAAAGCTGGTGGGCAGGGACCAATTAACCTTGTGTGGCAGGAACAAGTTGTGTAAGCTACAGTTTGGATCCAGCAGCTCAATTTTAAAGTTTCGACCTGAAAAGACAGAGATGATTTCATAAAAGTTAATAAAGGAAATACAAAACAAAATCAATCAATGGAAAAGAAAATAGTATTGTGCTGCCAAATACATCCGTTATATATTACAACTAGAGGTGTTTGTACAAAAAATTGTTATCACCGCGTGTATGTAGCAATCAGCGAGCTGACCGTAAATAGTGTGTCTATGGGCCCAACTCTAAATTAGTGGTCTCAGCATCTGCTTGGTATCTTTTTCATGGCGTTTTTCAGTGTGGTCGGAGAGTGGAATGGGATCATCATCCTGGCTTAGGCCTTCCAGCATTGCCCTTTGATTGGTCTCCGCATGTTAAGTGAGCCCTTTGTTTGGCTTTATGTGCTTTTCATGTGAGATGTCATTGCAGTGTAACATCTAGAAATTAAGTGGTCCCCACCGATCGGATGGCACTGCCCTTGAATTTTAGCTTTGCCGAGCTGCCTCCGCAGAGCGACATGTTCACGACCCTTTCACTTGAGTTTTGCTGCTGCTATTCTAGCTTGAAGCACATGTCGTTTTATCTCCGATTCCAGATGGTATCATTATCACAGGATTGAGACAGGGATTTATGGGCACCTTCACACCTGATCTTTCATCATTGTACCAAAGAAGGTAGGCGAGATCACTGCCTGTGTGGGGTGCTGTTTTCCTATGTCCGCTGTGGGGACACTGCACCTCCCACCCTGACTAGACACTTTGGTTATAAACCTGGGTGAGCACAGAACCGCGAGATCTCTTGTTGCAATACTATGTGATAGGAACAGTATAGCCGTTGAAACTAAACACAACAGCGGTACTGCTACAGTCTCACCGGGTCTAGATGACTTTTTACTATTTAGCTATTTCAGCATTTTCATCAGTCTCATGTCCTGCAAACTATTTGGGAGTATTTGTTGGAATTGCCTTTACTTTGGTCATGTGGAGATGAAATGATATTCTGGCAGTCTTCCTCACAGTTTTACACTCACTAGTCAGGAATAACAAATTAAACAACATATATTAGGCGTAATATGTATATGAGCTGCAAATACCTAGTCTTCCATTCGGAGTGTTTCGGAGTGAAACAAATGTGCTCCAGTGTTGTTTCGGAGTCAAACAAATGTGCTCTAATGGACGCAGAATTAAGTACTAAACAGCGTGTCTTGTGATTTACAATAGAGTCTTCCGTTTGAATCAAGCTATTTAAAAAAAAACAAAAATACTTGATACACACACACACACACAGATACATACACACATACATACATACACACACACACACAGATACATACATACATACATACATACATACATACATACATACATACATACATACATTCATACATACATACATACATACA
>JBCAUA010010145.1:0-13180 GCA_038406235.1 Peronia verruculata | reverse complement strand
TAGATAGATAGATAGATAGATAGATAGATAGATAGATAGATAGATAGATAGATAGATAGATAGATAGATAGTATGAATATTTGTATATTGTATATTGCAAAGTGAAGTAATTTAGCCGGCTGTAAATAAAGCGCGCCTGAAACGGACTATAACATATAGGTTGCAATGGACGCTTCCTACCTTTAAGGTAATAAATTGCCGTCAACAAGGTGAGAGACAACTGCAACTGCATGGGAAAGACAACACGACACCTTAGCAACCCGTTGCTGTAACACCTGTCGGCGAATGCTACGCGTTAGCAGCTTCGGAATGTGGAGTCACATGCACTCTCATTGTTGAAACTGAAACACAGACATTGTCATCGTCGGCCTCCAATGGACAACCAACGATAACAGTCAACCTTTCACCATCGTTGTTCTTTACCTCTAGTGTGTTTCGAACGATCATTATACTAAATCTCCTTTATGCGGTTTCCTGGCACATATTATGCATTCTAATTTCTATGACACATATACTGTGCACTATAAATCTGCAACAAAACCCACAAAAGACTTATGGACTCAAAAACTGCTTAATGTATCAATAGGAAATTTGGCGCACAGCACTGCTGCTTTTTTTTTTCCACTTACATAAAGCCGACGAAAGCTTACCATTTCTGACGTTATCTATGCAATAAATCTGCAACAAAACCCATAAAAAAAAAAAGCTTGTAGACTCGAAAACTGCTGAATGTATCAATATGAAATTTGGCAAACAACCGTGTTTCATAAAGATCTGTGTTTATACGTACAAAAAGCCGACAAACGCTTACAATGTTTGACATAATTCTAAAAAAGGCGATAACAATTGAATAGTAAACTCGCGAGAGTGTTTGATCTGAATTGTACATTCGATAGAATGGCGCCTTCAAAATACCAAACACATTTTCTATGAGTAACATTCAGTTTAATCATAAGAAATACCAACATCGAGGTGCTCACGCTTGCCATGCACTTTAAGTCGCAGGGCGGTATCAGTTTGACCTATAAAGATAGTGTATTTCGAAAGCCTCCTACGAAAGCCTTGGATCCTCTGCTAAGAAATAACATTATTATGCAAGCAGTCCTTCAATCCTGAAAAAAAAAAATGGATTATCTGAATATCTCGGCATTACGCGTGTGTCCGGTTTGGTGAGAAATAATTTTGGAGGCAGAAATTAGAAGTTTGTCGGGACTGCGGCGCTTCCGCCTACTCTTCACACAACGTTTCACTACCAATGTGTCTTTAATTTGTGTAAGGTACACATGGGACCTCCAAAATAATTATATTCGCTGTTATCCGAAAAGGCTAGATGTCAACTTCCTTTCCCAAGAAACTACGGGGACAGTGACTGTCGAATCACTGAAGAAAAATAAAACGAGGTCTAAATCTTTCCCATCTCTCCGTGTAGGATTCAACCCTGCGATATTTTCGCAGAGAAGTACACATCTTACTCCACGGCCACGGCGGCTCCTTCCTCGCTCTTCCCCCTCCCGTTCTTCCTTGAACACATTTTACCCTTGTCTTTTGTTTGTTTGTTTGTTTGTTTTATATACATATATATATATGTACCAGTAAAAATCTAGGCCTAATTTACTTTTTACATGCCAGTAAAAATCTAGTCATTCTGTTTTTGTTTTTTCCCCCAGTTTAATCTAGTACTAACTGATCGTGTGATAATGATCGTAGTATGGCTGGCTTAGCAAGGATCAAAGTTGTAGCCCATAAATCCATTACAATGCTTAAACCTATAGCAGTCGGTCAAGTGACGATATTGCAACGTAGCACTTTATCACTTGGCAACGTCCAAAGTTGTAACGTGTGATCACATGGAAACGCCTAAAATTGTACCGTTCGGTCAAAGAAGTAAGACCTAGGTCACGTGGCAATGTTTAGAGCTGAAGCATTTGGCCAAATCACAAGAGGCTCTTCATCTGACTATGTCTGGGCGTATATGAAGTCTTACAGTTTGGCCATGTAGCTACACACAAGTATAATACAAACTCACTGTGTGCCATGAGGATGTTTGAGAAAGGCCGACAGGCCTTAATTAAGTCTATGTATATGGCCCTTACACTAGCAAATGCCTTTGTTGATGTTCCTGTCCTTCTCCGTCATACAGTTCAAATCCATAGCGCTGAGAATCTTATCTTATGAGGGGTATGCTATCTGAAAAGTTTACGTAAGGCGTTTGCACGGACTGGATGGGACGCTCTTAAGGTTAGGCGGCTGACAGTAGTCAAGGTTGAAAATGTTACTTGGCTAAATTTCGAGAGAAGGTCTTCCAATGCGCAACAGAACAAAACAAAGACTCCAACATCTGCTTATGAAGAACGTAAAATGTCTTATCTGATTATTTTTACCAAACTTTTCCGTGTATTTTGGTACCATTCTTCGCCTCCCCTCCCTCATTCTCCTCCTCTCCCTCTTTCTTTCTCCATCTATCTGTGTCTATCTCTTCCATCCATCCATCTATCCATTAATCAATCCATCCATCTATCCATTTACCTATCCATCCATCGGTCTGTCCATCCATCCTTCCATCCATCCACTCAGCCACCCGTCCATCCATCCATTCATCAACCTATTCATCCATCAACCCACTCTTCCGTCCATCCATCCATCCATCCATCCATCCATCCATCCATCACTCCATCCATCACTCTATCCATCCATCCATAAATCCACCTACCTGTCCACCCGCTTGTCTGTCTATCCGTCGGTCTAGCTGCCTCACAGTCAGATCTCCTTATTCATTTGATCATAAATACATGTACATATGTATGTCTGATATGATGTATTTGCTCAACGTATCTATCTTAATAGCAATTCTAAGTAGATGGTTTAACTTCAAATCATTTTGCACACGCTGAAGCATTCACGCAGATTATAAATGAGCTGAAAGGTTGGCGACCAGCAAAGATGTTTATAATGAGCTATGAACTCGATCGCTGTCCCAACCAAAGGAAGACGTTTGACATCCTTGACTCTGACAGTTGTGACCTCTTCACTGTGAACTTTCACGTCATTTCAAGGCGCAGATTTGTGACGCCAATAAGTCACACCTTAGGGTCCAAACTGAGTAACTCCGCATCTTCCTCACAGTCTCATTTCACATTTTTGAGAGGCTAATGGAATTTGTGGAATTTGTTTCTGTTTCCCCTAACATTCACAATTCAATGTGAAGACTTTGCTGTGGCCTAGCAATTGTGTGTGCATACGGTGGTAGGAAAACTCCTCGGGTGGAGCGAGACCGGTGACGGTCTTCAGAGGAAGAGTGGGTTCTTTTCTTTCATCAGATGTTTCGGCCTTTAACTCCCTGACATCTTCTAGAACCCCGGCCATACCGGGGTCAAGGCTCCCGATGTCCGTCACCCACCTTTTTTTTTTTTTCCTCAGGGATTCAGGAGGGATTTGAACCGGTGCCGTTTGGATTACAGACCAGTGCTCTAACCGCTACGCTGTTCGTACTTTAAGGGCTCAAACGAGGTAGCTTCCTATTCTCATTTCGCATTTTTGCGAGTCTTTATGTGAAGAGAATGTACAGTTGGAATGGATTACTTTCCCTCCACTTCTGATTACAGTTTCAAGATGGGGACATTAAAGAAAAAAAAAAAAAAAAATTCCACAAAGAAAACGCACAATGACCTTGTCAGTCGGCGATAAACTTCACACACTGTGAAAGCAAAACGGATGAAATTTTTACTGCACCACCAAAAGACCATTCTCAGTGAATCTACAGAAAATATGGTGTAAAAATGATGAGAAAAGAATTGATTCTCTTATAATGTGATACAAAACAGAAATAAAATTGAAACCCTCCTATGACTACGATGGAGAGAAAGGAAATATATGTACCTTTTTTTTTTTTTTTTCTAAAACGGTCGCACGTGTGATACAACCAGGAACCTTCTGTCACAATCTCAAATTTCTTGGGCCTAAATTGTCATTTCATATTTTTTTTTTTTTTTAATGAATTAATGCCATCACAGAATATTTCAGATCCCAGCAACTTTCCAGTGATCTTCTGTCACGGTCCATATTTCCTAAGCCTAAATAGATATGTTTCGACCAAGCAAACGGCTGGAAATTCCCGTCTAATTTTAGTAAGGGGGTACAAACACTTCAAAGTGTTCACTACTATTGACAAGGAAAAACATATAAAAATGCACGGGTGACAATTGTTCACAGATCTAGTGGCGGAGCGGTAACAAACATCAGCGAGTGTTCTATTTCACAAGCAAGGGGGGGCAAAAGGCTTCGCCAGGGATTCTCAGGTTTCAGCTTGGTCCAATATGAACTACATGTATTGCAATCTTGGGTATTATGAACGTGTGTCATTACAGAATTCCAGGGTTCACCAAATCTTGTAGTGATCATCTATCCCGGGATGTGACGTTACTACCACACCGGTTAGATGTCAACTCTACTGCTAAACAAATGAACGAGGTTCGAACGAAATCAACTCCCGGGCAATTTCTAAAGTTGATGTCTGTTTCCTCAAGAGGCTCTTCCCAAGGTACATAATCAATAAATCTTATCCAGTTTAGCTTGCATAATGCATGGTGTCCCCCTGTCTGCCGGCAAAACATCAGCCGTGCCTTGTTTGTTTGTTTGTTTGTGTTGGGGTTTAACGGCACATCAGCACGATTACGGCTACATTGTGTCAAGCACGGTAAGGTACGTTTATGCGTCAAGAAGAGGAGAGGAAAGAAAGAGGGACAGAAGACAGGAGCCAGGAGAGAGAGAAGAGATGTCTTCCCTGGAATGTCGCGGTTACTGCTCCAAACAACTTGTCTAAAATTATAATAATGACGAAGAAATAGCGTGCGACAATATAAATAATATGGTTCCCTTATATGTGTTATCAACATCAAAATTAATAAAAAAAATTATAAAACGGTGAAGAAACAAGTTTTGATTGTCGGTCCTGCCCTCCTTCCCGCCTTCATGTCCTTCTTCGGCCTCTCCCTCAGTCCATCCTCATCCATCCATCCATCCATCCCTCTTTCCCTCCTTGCCTCCATCCACCGACACATCCATTCCTCTTCCTACCTCTCCCTCCACTTATCCATCCATCATTTATTCATCCACCCACCTATTCATCCACCCACCTATTATCCCTCCATCCTTCCTCATCCATCCATCCATCCATCCATCCATCCATCCATCCATCCATCCATCCATCCCTCTTTTCCTCCTAGCCTCCATCCATCCACACATCCATTCTTCTTCCTACCCATCCCTCCATCTGACAATCCATCCATCCATTCATCCATTCACCCACTTATCCATCCATCCACCTACCTATCCATCCACCCACCTAGCATCCCTCCATCCATCCATCCTCTGTCGATCTCACTATCTTTTTTCATCTACATTTAGCCTTCTATCTCAATATCTCACCCTTTGACTTTCAACAGTTTAGGAGAAACAAAAAAGATATCATCTTACCAGGGCTCCTGGTGAAGTTGGATGCAATCAATGTTTCACATGTTTATATCATTTTTTCTCTTAACCATTTGAATCCTAAGAAAGTAGGATATCTCGGCATTTATCTCTTGCCTGTTTTTGCTGAGAATTTTTGTGGGCAGAAATTTGGAACTGGGAAATTTTGCCCGGACAGCGGCACTCAGCCTATTCTTTCACCCATTTTGAACTGCTAAGGGTTCTCAAACGTGTGTAATGGACAAATGATCTCCGAAATATATTCGCCCTTATCCCAGAAGACTAGACGCCGGGCTGCCCTACGTAGAAGAAGCCAGGGAACCGTTGGGTCACTGAAAAAAAAAAATGCCTGTTTTTCGATCTTCTTGTCTTTTCATCCCCCAACGGGAGGACCCGAGTCGGGCCTGGTGGCGGCCAGAACCCACAACCTCACCCTAAAGCGGACGCCAAACCACAGAGCCACTGCGTCCCCCCCCCCCGCCCCACCACACCACCCCCACCACGGTTAAGTATATCGTTAAGCATTGATTTATGTACTGGGCAAACAAAGTGCCAGATTGTTTTGAAGGCATTGCTGTTAACAAAGGGCAAAGGATCACGACTCTCTGTGACAGTTTGATACATTCACGGCCA
This sequence comes from Peronia verruculata, assembly GCA_038406235.1. Classification (NCBI taxonomy): domain Eukaryota; kingdom Metazoa; phylum Mollusca; class Gastropoda; order Systellommatophora; family Onchidiidae; genus Peronia; species Peronia verruculata. Next base: position 7,081 of record JBCAUA010010145.1, on the reverse strand, counting down.
TAGTCTGAAATGTCAGAATGCACGTACTTTAACTGCTTAACGATCATCCAATGTGAGATGGATGGGTTTTTGCATCCGATTACACACAGAGCCAGAGAGAGAGAGAGAGAGAGAGAGAGAGAAGAGAGAGAGAGAGAGAAGAGAGAGAGAAGAGAGAGAGAATGTTGGTTCACGTTTACACATCTCTGCCCTCTGAACTTGTCAACTTAAGCAATTCTCCACCCAACTGCCTAAGGGTGGGTGTGTCACTACCTTTTCGTCTTGAACTGTGCAGTTCCTAAGCAACCACAAATACATAAATTAGATGAATTAACCGGTCTTTAGTTTATTCTACCTAGAGAACATTGGGTCCATTCCATTGAAAATCTCATGTCTGTTCAAAAGATCTATAGTAATGACATCTGATTTCCAGTATAGAAAGACGCCACCATATGTGTTTTATCACCAGCTTAGAGAAAGTACCAGTGTGAACATTACTGTGATTCAGAATTAGTGTAATGGCCCTTGCACTCTTTAATGACTATCACTCACTATACAAATCACATTATGTCATTGATTTCAACAGCATTTGGCTTTAATGATGGACTGTAAGTGCCATTAAGGTTGTAATTAAACGTTTTTCAAGACAAAGCTTACGTCCATTTTTGAAAAGATAAAATCTTAATTACTCCTCTAGAGAATATTTTAGCAGAGCCGGACGCAGGCAGAAAAATGCCTGTTACAATTATTATCAAGCAAAATGAAAATCTGACAACTTTACATTACAGCACTAGTCAAGACCATCCCACACTGGTCTACAACATGGTGATCCTGACTACAAGAGTCTGCTTACAAATTCAAACATTGATACAAATCAAGAATTCTGTAAAACTTTTAAAAAATGAGTTATTAAAACGAAAAGTTGAATGGCACTGAATATCATTATATCTCCTGTTTCTTTCTTTCTTTCTTTTTTCTTTCTTTCTTTCTTTCTTTCTTTCTTTCTTACTTTCTTTCTTTCTCTCTTTTTTGCTTTCTCTTCTTTCTCTCTCTCTTTATTTCTTTCTTTAAAAAAATTTTTTTTTAGTTTCCTTTGGATTTAAATGTGGAGATACCACTTTTTTGACTCTCAGTCTAAACTAATACGGGTGTGATATACATTATGTATATCTGTATAGCCAATTATTTTCTTTCAAATTATTATTTTGCTGCTCAATTTCATAAAGTTATGTAAAGGCATATATTCAGCACCACACTTTATAAAACGATGTAATAAAAACAAGAAAAATGGCTAAACATGATGGTCTCATAATGTCAGCTCTTTGTCCTGCCTTATCCTAGTTGACTACGTTATATCATTGTTGTTCAATGTTTAGGTACCATTTATGCTTAAATCGTAACCCTCTATGACGTTTCTCTTACCCTCCTTAGTTCTAGCAGCGTTTCAGAATGCACCAGTGTAAGTATGTCACAGAGGTGGTTTTGTGGCGCGGTGATCACGGTTATAGACTACAAATGCATTTTACTGTTAGTTGTTTTTATTTTCACTGTCAATTGAATTGTCGAGGGTCCCCTCCCAACTCAATTTTTTTTTTTTTTTTATTGATTCTTTTCTTTTGTTCATGTCAAAAGAACTGGTGTTTGCTTAGTCATATTTTAGTTTAAAAAAAAAAAAAAAAGAGAAAGTGTGAATGAGTGTTTTCGGAAACAAGTCGTTCAAAAATATATGTGAAATCATCATCTCACCATTACTTTTTCTTTTTTTTTTCTTTTATGAGGTGGTACAACAATATCAAAATGTAAGATAAGATTGTCCACACAGTGGCTGGTCTCCTCAAAGTTACAGGATCTTTTGGATCAGCTGTCAATGACTGTGAACTGACAGCAAGAACTCATATAGGGTCATGTATTCTCATATGAGATTGTGGTACGATGAAATCAGGCTCTTGTCAAATTTTGACCATATGGAGCTACTGGTACCAATGTTAAGCTTTTTCATTTTCCTTTCTGTGAGTGGAACATTTTTATTCTATCTTCTGTCAAAGTTATTGACAGTTAAAGAGAAATGGGGTGAGTTGTTGCTGCAAGTGTATTTAGTGAGAAAATGGCCGATCACTTTTGTAAATCCTTATTAATCTTTGTTAGTTCATGCCGCTAAATTACAATTTTTGGCTTTTTCTTATCTATTTCAGCAAATTTAATCCTGAAATGCATTTTTACATTGATATAAAAGGTTTCTGAGAAGAAAAAAAAAGTGCTTTCAAAATTCGTTCACTGTTGACAAACACGTGAATTCTCCTATCTTAAGTCGAAGGTTTAACATAATATATTTTTCATTTAACATAGGAAACTGGGTCATTCGAGTGTCACAATTATCCAATGCTTTAAACAACTGTAAGAAAGCGTTGGTGTTTCTGTGTGTTATAGAGGCGATGGAGCTGGTCTAGAGAGTCTATCGTGGAAAACGATGAAACTCAGCAATCATAGTGTTTTTTGGTCAGGTTTAAACAGTCAAGTATAACAATTGCTATATCAAAGAAGTCACGAGGACAATGCTAAGCACTGCCAGTAATGAAATGTTGATATTGCGTCAACATTTATATTACCAGCGTATATTCCCTATTCTAAAGATTGCCTGAACCAAATGAACTTTGTTTTGCTTTGTTCCGCTTTGGTTCTTTTATTTGCTTGTTTGTTGGTTTTCTGTTTCACTACATGTGAGAAAGATTTGATCCTAAGATCAGGATTACCTTCTCTCTTACCGAATACATGTGACTGGTGATCAGATGAGAAGCTAGGGGAAGAAATTTGGAAAATACTCCACACGGACAAGTCTCTACCTGCTCGATACGATTCTAGGTAAAATATATTTTTCTTATCATTTCTGTCAGCCAAACAACAAAAACTTCGGCAGATATTAGCTGATCCAAATCACTTCTATGCTAGTGACTACACTCCTAAGCCAGAGATGCTTCGATATATACAGACGTCATACAGGATGACCAGCCTTTCACGTAGGAAGCCAAGAAAAAAAGGTGCTCCTTTCATTTAATCAATCTTGTCCAGGGCTTCGTCGTTTTCGATGTAGGCCGACTTGAAATAGATAAAGTAACTGCTCTTGATATTCGGCAGAAAAAACAGTTCCCCTCTGCTCGCCTTGGTCCATATAATAGTTTTCTTTAATTTATAAGTCCTGCCCATGTTTTGTACTCTCCATCACTTACTATCCAGAAAGCCAGGCAGCACATAGGCCTTTTTTTTCTATTGTTGACCATTATTCAATAAGGCATGATTCTGGTTGGTTATATTACGAACACTCTGCCCTATTTTATAACTATGTGAATACAAGAATATGAGATTCGTTCGTAAATATATAGGTAAATTTGATAAAGGTGGACTCTCTCGTTTTTGCAGGTTAAACACATTCACCTTGTATCATTTTCAGTGACGGATGCTGTTCCCGTGGTGGACGCTGCTAAGTCGCGTGCTTTAATTCCGTAGCGGAAGCATGGATACAATGGTGCTGTACAGATAATGGAACCCTGCGGGCCGCTCACGCACGCACGCACACACACCATGCATATAAACTCACACACAGACGCACACTTAGACCCCTAAACTCAGTCAGAGTGGAGACCCCTCCTAGTGCCTTGGGTATGTGGGTAAAAAAGTATAAATATGGCACCAAGCACTGTCAGCTTTTTCTAATTTCTTTTCCAACCTTTGGATCACATCAGTCGGTTACGGTGTATATGAGCCTTTCAACCTCCTTTCCACATCAGCCAGTTCTGAGCAAGAGATTTAAAGATAGGCTCTTTTACTCATGGCCTATCAAAGTATTATGAAATATTCAATAGTAATGCCCTACATAACCGCCCCTTCTCTTCTTAGGCCCCTCTACTTCACCCGATCTTCTCTACGCGACTTTCAGTATGTTGTCACTTCGCTATCTAACTAGCATCGTGATAGTTTCCCATCAAAATGGGCATACTTTTGCGGCGCAGTTGCTCGAGTATCTTTCCCTCACTATTACAGTCCACTGCAGAACTCAGCTCGCAAAGACATTCCATTGGTGTCTGGTTTCTAAGGTAGCCTTGGAGCTGTCAATGTAACTATTAGTGCCGTAGCAGGTGGTAAAGAGAGGGCCGTATGGAAAGAGCTACAAAACTATCAGAAACACATAATTTAATAATCTGGAAATGTCATTTCGACGTAATCACGCCACAAATATATATTGAAATATCACTAGATTTATAGGGTGTAGAACTGCATCTGCTCCACGTACAACCTAAGATGAACAACCTCACAAACTTTCAACACTGAGGAAATATTAAATGACTTCCCTTTAGATGGCATCATTTATTTATATTTCATGTCAAGATATTCTAAGGGTCGTGATATAAGTTTAATACATGTAGTTACAATGACGATTACTTTTTTGTCAGTAGAAAGATAATTAAGTACAACAAACAACAACAAATCACACCATAAAAAAGAGCCCTTTGCTAATATTAAAACCTGACTAATTTCTCATACGTCTCAAAAGCTGTAGAAATAGTATTATTTTCCTGAAGATAGGCGATTTTTGCAGAAATAAAAAGGCTATTCGAAAAGTCAGTTACTATAGACAGATAATTCTTTTCAACATCACTTTCAGGACCAATAATATCAATATAATTATAGCCATCATGAAATGTAATAACAATTCAGAGTATCTGAAATAGACACGGATATAAGAGAAAAAAAAAAAAAAAAACGTGTGGCGGTAGTAGAGACAGTATTTTGGAACACAGAAAGAAGTATTATAAACATTAACAACGGTAGCGACCCCATTACACAGCAGATGTGATGTTATCAAAATAATTAATTATAAATAGTATCCTACACAGAAGCCGTCCAAAGGCAAAATGATGCTCTAGCATAGCGTGGTTACAGGAACAATCGGAGACTCATTACAGCAGATTATATGGAGGGCGCTCGTTACAAATTAGGTAGCCATGTGCCATCCGCTGTATGCGGTGCGTGGTGCACGTAGATGTAGTCATGGCAGGGAGTTTCGATATTGCTGTTTGTCTGATATTCACACTAGTCTCCTCCCTCCATTTGCTCCTCGTTCTGCTCATTCAGCTCTGGTGTGTACCAGTTTTTAAAGTTTCTTCATTATGAATACCACAGTGATCCACCATCAGAAATGATATGTACCATTTTAGGTCCCTCGTTCCTCCCCTCCCTCTCCGGACCCTCGTTACTCTGTTCCCATTTTACGTCCTATTGTTCTATAGTCTTTCTCTTCCTTAATCATAATCTTTGTACATGTGAGGCTTTCACTGTGATCAATAAAAACTAAGAGTTACGATAAAAGCAGTATCACTTATTATAGATGTTTTATTATGAGAAATGATATTGAAAATATAAAAAAAGAAGGCAACTAATCTGGAGTGCTAATAATTTTAATTAATTATGAATTATACGAGGTCTGTGATAGTCACTGTATATCTTCTTTTGGTACCCCCTCCCTCCCTTTACATAATATCTATGTGAAGCATTGTTACCACGATAGGCCCTTTCCTTTTCCAAATATCGGCCATAAATAAAAGATCTGCACTCTAAGTATTTTAAGATCTTCACTGTTCATTCCAAGAGCAACCGGTTCTCCTCATATCATCGTCAAACTTCTTTTCGAGGACATCCTTGGGCAACATCTTAATTCTTTCTATGTAGATTCCGCCGTAATTAGGTCATGGCTCAATGAGCGTCAGGTCCTCTCAGCTCATTACTCTGAGATCGTCCAGTGAGCGGCTGAATTTACATGAGATGCAGAAACCATCGATCCGGTTATCTGACATGTCATCGGGTGGATCGAGCTGTGAATTGCTCTGTGCCGGGAATAGGCCTCCTTTGTACCAGAGCGCTGGATCCAAACATCCAAAGCATTATAATGTAACAGGTAAATGAAAATTAAGGGAAAAGGACATCAAACGTCCAGTTTCTAGTCCGTTCAAGATTCCAGTCCATGCATTTTGGACATTAACCTTTAGATATCTAAAACGATCAGAAACATCAGCCACTGTTTAAAAAAAAACAAAAAAACAATGGTATGAATCAACGATTGAACAAGCAAAAAGCAAAGAAGTCTTAAGAAACAAAATGTTGGTGTTCTCCTGTGTACATAAAATAAACACAATTATGCTTTTCATATGGGTCCTCGAACGTAAACCAAACGAATAAATGCTGTGACCAATACAGTTCTTGCAGGATGCTATGGGATAGAGTTCTTGATTTTCACAAAAATCTGCAACTTGAGTAACCGATCCTAAGAAACCCCACTGTGCAGTAGTGACTTTTTCAGAAGATAGGTTTACTCCGGCAACTCTGCTCTCTCCATTATAATTTATCTTAACATTTCTATGACTTCTTTTATACCCAGAATCATTTCATGTCTTGTGTTATGCTTTTTTTATATGTTTGCACTTCCTTGATGTAATCGCAATAGAAATGACCTTGAAGTTCATTATACGACATACAATTTACTCAAACATCTGTTGAGACGATTTTCATGTTGATCCTCTTTTTCCTGGTTCAAAAGACATCGTGATTATCAGTTATCGGTGTGCTCCTCATAGCAACGATTCTCAAACTTCTTTTTTTTTTCTTTCCCTTTGGAAAGTCTTTTGTAAGAATATCCTCACTGTTAGTGTGTTAAAGTGCTTCTTCTTTTTTTTTTTTTTTGCTCTGCTTCCGATCCTGCAAACCTAATATTTGACCCACAAAAGATTCCCCTAAAGTAGGTGACTATTTCTATTGAAAGAAATATTGAAGTACAATATAACTCAAGCAATTGCGAGCACGAGTTCGTAAGAAATTACCTAGACTTGACAGGTAAGCTCTCCATAACTCCACAAATATATATATTTTTTTCAAATCTATTATTGATCCCATTTCTCCTGAAACTGTCTAGGCTTACAGAGAGAAAAGCCCATTCACTTGTTCACAGAATAATGAAGTGGAATGTACTGAAAAGATGTGGCCTAAACAACAACAACAACAACAACAACAACAACAACAACAACAACAACAACAACAACAACAACAACAACAACAA
>JBCAUA010010134.1:0-13180 GCA_038406235.1 Peronia verruculata | reverse complement strand
TGTGTGTGTGTGGTTGTGTGTGTGTGTGTGTGTGTGTGTGTGTGTGTGTGTGTGTGTGTGTTTGTGTGTGTGTGTGTGTGTGTGTGGCAGCATCTCTGGTCACAGTTCAGCCAGCTCACCACATGAAGTGTGGATAAATGTTCTATGTGATAGTATTTACTCAATTTGATGGAGAATCGACATACGACTCATTTTGAGACATTCTCTACGGCACAGTTAATGCTGCTCAAACAGTCATCTCTGACACAAAAGCTCCTGAGATCATGTTCTGAGGCCCAATCATTGCTATTGAGACAATCTTCCCTAACGCAGAACATTACCGTGACAAGCCAGGGAATAAACCTTTGAGTTTAGAAAGTGAAACGTCACGATGGATTAAGAACTGTAAACAAGGGATGGACAGAAAGTCACAGCCTGGAAACCCTGCAGAAAACAATAAAATGACAGCACAAGAAGATAATGTCCTTGCTTACGTGTAAGACTGACACAGACGTTGTGTTCATTTGTGCGTTGCTTGTCTCATGACATTCAGCACTTTCTATATTTTGCTACTTTTTATTTTGTCTCTCTCACAGTAGGTTTCTAATTTATTGTATCCTTGTCTTTAGTCACACTGTGGACTTGTATGATTCACGATACAAAGAAAATAGATTTTATAATCTCTTTGAAGTGTTGAAGGTTCACCTGCTATAAACATGTGACATAGGGAACAACTCTCTGTCATCTTTAAGTAAGGCATGTTGTTATCTATCCAAGTGACATGGCTATTTAGCTGTTCCTTGAGAAGGTCTTGCCTTATCGAGGTACTCAGCCACACATTATTTGTCCTGACAGTTTTGCTGTCTATTTCATCTCGAGTGCTGGTCGTCCTTATCTTGTCAGCAAAGTCCAGTCCGGGGCCATCAGAGATGAAGAGCTGGCAACACGGTCTTAGATCTTTCATCATTCACTTTGCAGGCTTTGATAAGAGACTTTACTGAGAGAGGATTATATCGGTGTTAGAAAACGTCCTGGACATTTTGGAATCTCCTTATGGTTACCAGTTATTTACGCCTACATTGGCTGTAATTGAGAGCTGTCCGTCCGGTCCTCCGTCCCCCTAGCATTGCACTATTACTTTGTCCCCTAGAGTCGTCCATTAATTAGACCCAGCTAATAAGGACTCCGTAGCAAACTGGTACTTCCAATTAAGATCAAAGGTATAGTGTGATCCATTGACCACTAGGGTGGTATCCTTTAGGTATTGAATAACTCTCCCAGTATGGAGAGAAACAAGGATAGAAGGGGAGGGGGTGGGGGAGGAATCTGGTCAAAGGCTTGAGCTTTGTACTTTGCCTTTGAATGACATCACAAATGCCACACAGATGGTTAAATGAACATTATATCTTGTCGTTGAATGACATCACAAATGCCATACAAATTATGACAAAACACCGCATTTAGATTTCCTTTTCATACTGACACCTGAAAACCAATAGCTTTTTACTATGAAAGCAATCATGACACGTGTCCATTATCTACTTACTTACAGCCTTTGTGTTAGTTTAACACATTTTACCAATAATCTTATTCCGTTGATTTTTTTTTTTTTCAATCTGCCTAAGCCAACACAGCACAAACAGTTCTTAATTAAAGGGATCACTGACTAGGGCAATCAGTTTTGTTGAGAAGATTTTTCTCTCCCCCCCCCCCCCTTCCCCCTCCTCCGAAATAACATAAAAAGAAAGAGAGATAAAGAAAGAAAGAGAGAAAAAGAGAACGAACAAAAGAAAGAAAGAAAGAAAGAAAGAACAAACAAAAGAAAGAAAGAAAGAACAAACAAAAGAAAGAAAGAAAGAACAAACAAAAGAAAGAAAGAAAGAGTTCTACCATAGCTGATCTAACAATCACAATGATAATGATCTTGTGGAAGAGGCAATTTGACAAAAAAATTCGGCACAGTATTACCATTTACATCTTCTTCTCTTCATCCTTTTCTTCTTCTTCTTCACCTTCTTTTTCTCTTCCTTTTTCTTGTTATTTTTTTTTTTCTTATTTCGTTTTCCTTTCTCGTTAGGAGCATTCATTTCTCATCCTAGTAGTGCTAACTTCTCTTGCTTGACGACGTGGTTTTAAGGCCTAAGATCTAGACAACATCAGAAACCTGACCCCATTGGAAGGTGTCAGTCTTTCCTGCTGATGTTTCCTTTGCGTGATCAACACACGTTGTGCATTGAATAAGACCACAAACACAAGCATTTACAACTATACAACACCTCTACACCCTGCCCCCCCCCCCTCTTTCTGAAATCACTCCCTGGAGACGAGGGACAGCCTTGCTTATCGTTAATATCCTGACAAAACCTCATGTCTTCAAAATTATAACCGTTTCATTTTTCTGGCCCCATTTGTAGCACATAAAGTTTGCATACATATGCCAAAGAAACACCAAAGTCGAACAATTACTTTACAGACTCCTTTTCTCAGATAAACTAAAAGCACATAATAACCGGGGGATACAATATGGAGACATTTTTTTTTTTTCATGTCTGTCCTAAAAGTATCGGGTCATGGAAGTTATGAGGTTTTATCAGACAAGTAGTGTTATTCAACTTTGGCATATTGGTAGCGCTTCCATCTAATGTGATAGTAAAGCTACCTCCTAATGTGATGCTATCCTCTAATGTGATGGTAAAGCTACCCTTTAATGTGATGGTAAAGCTACCTCTAATGTCTAATATGATGGTAAAGCTACCCTCTAATATCTAATATGATGGTAAAGCTATCCTCTAATGTCTAATGTGATGGTAAAGCTACCCTTTAATGTGATTGTAAAGCTACCCTCTAATGTCTAATGTGATAGTAAAGCTACCCTTTAATGTGATTGTAAAGCTACCCTCTAATGTCTAATGTGATAGTAAAGCTACCCTCTAATGTGTTGGTAAAGCTATCCTCTAATGTTTAATGTAATGGTAAAGCTACCTTATAAAGTGATGGTAAAGCTACCCTCGAATGTCTAATGTGATGGTAAAGCTACCTTCTAATGTGATGGTAAAGCTACCCTCTGATGCAACAAACAACGCTACACTCACATGGCAGTGGTAAGCATTCTGTCTAACATGGTGAGTTGTTCTGCGCTGGCTGTATTCAGCTTTCTGTATTCTCAACATGGACTAGGTTGAAGTGGGTTCTACGGTTTGGCGGTCATTACTTGGGCATTGCGAAGAGAGCAAACTTGTTTCTGAGCAGTCCTATCACTGCTCGTTATCAAATAGGAAAAGTGTTGACCATGCAGTGTAAAAACAAGAAGAAAATGTTCCCTCTCCTCACATTGTTTGTTCAACAATCCGTGTAGTTGGCAAAAACATTTCACTTACACCATGATTTTTTTTCGGAATTTATCTTCATGCCTGATTCAAACTTCGCTAAGAACTCAAAATGTGTTGCTTTTTTCTTCAGATTGTTTGTTCAAAACCTCTTGCACGTGGGAAAGAAAAGTAACAGTGTTGGTCAAAAACAACTCCAGTGGGAGATCGTTGTGCTCAGTCTTATTACTTCCCTTTACCAGACAAAAGAGGAATTGAACGGTATAAAGAAGGAAACAAAATCACTTTTACGCTCTTTGCTTGAAGCACACAGCATGAGCAACTCGAACAAAATGATGGCCTAAAGAGAATATTCGTTTCTTCTTACTGTTATAATTTTATACATTTTTTGGTGATCAGTCTTTCGAATGGCAAGAAGTAAAGAGATTTTTTTCCTCTTTACACTGCTTGCTAAACACCTCTTTTGTCTGGAAAAGGGAAGTAATAGTGCTGGTCAAAATGATCTCCCCTTTCACAAGTCCCTCTTTTGGGAGGGGCAGATAATCTGCGAAACGATCTCCCGTTCTACTATGGCAGCTTAGGTAACAGTATATTCATAGTCTCCAGTTGCTTGATTCAGTTTTGGTTCTTTTTCTGTCCGTTTGACCAATAAACTTGTCTCTGGTTACAACGAGATTAGAAGTAAGTGACTGTCCATCGACCCCTTCGATTTTTTAGCCCACAGGCAAAATGGAAACAGGTCAAACATAAGGAAATTGGACGAACTGGACCTGGGCTCTTTTTACTGTGAATCAATGGCTATTATCAGAACCTCCTACGGTAGTGATTTTTTACGAGGGCCTTTCTGCCATTAATCTTTTCGGAAATGCAAGGAAATTAGAGTGAATGTTCTTGGCGCTTGGCAGTTTCTTGGAGATCTTGCAGGTCATTCTGAGCTTTGCACTAATGAAGGCTCACCAATGGGAGGGTTGGGGGGGGGGGGGAAGCACCGACTACTACGGTTTCTAAATACATGAATAAATAAATACAAAACGTGAGTCTTTGCCGGTGATCGAATGACATCGTCCCTCTCTCAACATTTCATAATTTTTCAACTGACTTCAATTTTTTAGGATGGCCTAGTTCTGTATCGCCCCCAGTTCCGCCAAAACAAAAATGCAAAAGAAAAAAATTTAAACACACTTTCTGTGTGTAAACATTGCTACTCTTGCAAGGGTAGATGTCAAAGATGCCTTTGAAACCAAAAACGGAAAATTGATCATGGATACCATTTTATTCTTTCGAGGCTGATATCACGTCTTTTCAACTTAACAGCCTTGATAAATCGAATATAACAGAACTGCCACAGTTATTGAAAAATAATAGTCTCCCAAAACAAGACTGGGAATATACAGGAGTCTTTTTCCTAATAATCGGTAGCAAAATGATCTACTTCTCCGCTATTGACAAATATATGAAAAGAAGCCTGCTGAAAAGACCGCCATTTTGGTGGTGGTGGTGGTATTTTCAGCAACCTCAAATTTAATGTTCTTTTAAAAGATGTAAATCCACTGTCATTAAAAAAAAATCAGGCAAGGCAATTTCACAAAATTATGAAAATACTTAAAACATCTTGATTCTGGTCCAAACTACCATGTTTTTTAAATCTAGATATCAATACCGGTACGTTGGAGAAATTCCTGACAGCAAATTCTGTCCATACGATACAAGAGCCTTGCATAAAGATTACAGGAAGAATGTCCTCAGGTAATGACTATCGCTCATTGGTGCACAGCACCGCTGCTTTTTCCTCCAGCCAACACAAAAGGTGAGTTCTCAGCATCGGTTCTTACCACGTGCAGCGTGATGACGATAGCTCATTATCGGAAATCACATCTGGGAAATGAAAGAGGCTCAGACACAGTGTAGACAGGGCAAGAACTGAAATGTGCATTCATGTGTTGGTAATGCAATATTTGTTTGGTCCAGACTTCAAAGGGAAGGAAACACATAAATGTCTCAGTTCGCAATAATTGGCTGAGAATGCCGGATTATTATAAGACTGTTCGCCTTAGTTTCTCTCTCTCTCTCTCTCTCTCTCTCTCGCTCTCTCTTTCTCTCTCTCTTTCTTTCTTTCTCTCTCTCTCTCTTCCCTCCTCTCTCTTCTTATGTCTTCTCCACATCTTCTTTTTGATTTCTCTCTTTCATTATCTTTTGCCCGCCATTTCTTTCATTCGATATATTTCTCCTCTCTCTCCCATTTCTCTCCTGTCTCTCTCTCTCTCTTTCTCTCTCTCTCTCCATTCCTTTCTCTCTCTCCCTTTCTCTCTCTGTTATTCTGTCACTCATTTCCTATATTGCCCTCTCCCCCCTCCAACTCCCACAATGTGTAACTCAAGATATATTCGTCTGCTTCCCCATATTCAATATCTTGTTATGAATTAGAATCCTTGAAATCTACGAAATGTAGGACACGCTGAGAGACAGGTTCATTCCTAGACATTTGTTAGCATGGGGAACAGGGAACTGGCAGGTCAAATATGTGAGGGACCGAAGGGAGGAGGGAGAGAGATGGGAGAGAGAGAGAGAGAAGGGAGGAAATAGAAAGAGAGAGAGAGAGAGAAACACAGAGATGGAGAGAGAGAGAGGGGGAGGGGAGACATTATGTGTCTTTGTAATTGTACTGGATATGGCCAGTTCTCTCTCTTATGGGTCTCCAGTCTTAGGGACAACATGAATACGTGTTGAATATTTTAAAATAAAAATAACAGTAATAAACAAAGATGAACAAACCCTCACGCCATAGACAAAATGATGTGACCAGAGAAATAGTTAAGGCCATTAGCCTCCGTTATCACACAGCAGAACAAAACAGCAAACTACATTATCACTGATACAGCAATTACACATCTCGAATAATTAATTAGCTACACATTTCATCCTTAGGCAAAGGTTCTCCTACAAAATTAATCAAGGTTGTCTAGACTGTAAAAACAATCTTGCAGGCAGACAAAAATTTGCATAGATATTCGTATTTGAAGAAGCGGAGACCTGGAATGTTTTGTTATAATTCACTGTTTGCTTCTCTCTCTTGCTCTTCACTTTATTATGTTTTGATTAAAAGAACAAAAAACGATTTCATAGTTACTTGTGTTAAGAGGTCGAGTGTGTCAATTTCAGGGCTGTTAGAAACGTTCTATTGTTTCTTCGGTTCTCACTGAAAATCCAGAATTTTTAATAATCCGACCTTTTGTGTTTATTTGCTCTGATTTCTTCATTCCATTCCCCCTTTTCATTACGACGATGTGTTTACCATACAGTACTAATTGCTAACTCTCTGCAAATATTCACCAGACAAACCAACCCAAACACTGTCACAGAACGTTGAGAGCAAAATATTCAAGACAGATAAACAATAACATAAACACGAGATATGAACAGCATATATTGTTGATCAAATCTTTGCTTGGCTGGGAAACAAATGTCTTATATAAACATTAATTGTCTTTGTTCATGAAGTCTCTCTTTTTATGGTTATGGTTTTTATAAATTTTTCAACCTCCTGTAGCGGTGGTTATCTCAGCTGTCCACAACGGTGGTCAAAAAATAACATAGTCCTATTGTGTTATATGATCACTTGTCAACACTGTCTCTTTTGTACCAACTCTTTTCGATATTTAGGCCGGATGTGTCAATTTGTATCTACTTTCTTCCTCATTATGTCCCTCGGTTCTCGCTCAGATTTGTGAGAATATTTCAAGGCCCCTGAGGACAGGTTTATCGTACTTGGTGAAAGTTACAGTATCAATAATCTGCGAATTCTCATTCGACATGCAAACTAAACGTTGTTGGATGAAGTTGAGGGGAAATATTGTAAGGATATCTTTTTCGTTAGCGTCATCTCTCTTTGCCTTCAACTGTTTTGGATACTTACCTAGACGTCTTTTTTCATTTTAGTCACAATCTAAATTAAGTTCGCCCATATTGTTTTGTAATCGTTTCTCACTCAAGGTCCAACTTTGTCCCACAAACAATTCCCGTCCCTTTTTCTTTGTATATATGCATCATCTTATTCTCAAGGACAGTTGCGCCTTTTTTTAAAAATAATGATTATAATATTACAGCATTTCTGGCCAACAGTCAATATCCAATAACCTCCACCAGGAGGTTGAAAGACGTATATAAAATGTCAATAGTTATTACAAATGCAGATTCAAACACTGAAGTTTGAGTTGATCAGAATAATTACGTGTTCACGTGATCTTTTGATACCATTATCTGACCGCCTTAAGCAGGTCAACTTAAAAGAACTTCTGCATTTTTCATTATTTAATTTCTTTCGGTTCTCTTTCCAAGATCCAACATTTCCTCCTATCGTATCATTTCCGTTCCTTGTTTTGTACATCACCTTGACTCGAAAGTTGTCCCCATTTTGTTACTTGCCACAGGACTAGATCTAATTTTCTGCAAATAATCATCAGACCTGCAAACTTAAATATTGCGACATGAAGTTAAGACCAAAATGAAGGCAGTTCGTGGGCAGACATACGCGTGTATGTTGGCATTCGCTCGCCTGTGAGCGCAGATCGACGTGCGCCGGGTGAAACAAAACATTAACCCATATTGTTTGATATCGGTCGACATGGAGACGTCATGCAGGAAACCAGGTCGTAGCTTGCTGTTACATCCTGTCAACTTTGCCCTTTTGAGTTGACAAACATGAAAATAACAAAGGGCGGACTAAAGTATGAGGGAAATAAAAAACTGTGAGTCTACACTGGAGAGGATAACTACACGTACATAAATAGATTATAACCTGGAGTACTTTTTTTTTTCTTTTTAATTTTAAACTTTATTTTAAATAAATTGTATAATATTTTATAGACTCTCTATCGGTCAATTGCTTGATATCTGAATATTGTTAGTGGTCAGCATCTCGAGCTTTTACACTTTGTTCTCTGTATGGCTTTTGTTTCATATATATTTGATTTAATAATGTACTATCTGAATATCAAATATACTACATCCCCACTTTATAATTTATGTATTCTTTTATTTATTATTGTTTATTGCTACTCTTAATTTTGTCTATTAGTCGTTTATTTATTTAGGAATTGAAACATATGATCGTACACATTTCACTCCTAATACCAAGACGAATGAAAAAGAGCCCCTAAACGGGAATAACCTCAGCTGTCCATTGACACTTAGATGCAGACTTAACACAAAGACTCATCACTCTGACATCTAATTCTGAGAAAGGGATAGAGGAAGAGAATGGCGAGAGGTGGGGAGGGGGGATGGAACATGTTACAACTGATTTTATTGAAACTCAGACACACTTGGGATTCCTTACTAACACAACTTAGCTCTATAGACAGACTTCATTGTTCTGATATCAGAACTGAAGGACATGACCTGCATCTGCACGGTTTCATAAACAATACAACAAGAGATGACAGAAAAGCACAGGGATCAAATCCCTTGAAATCACATATAGATCTGACGTCATTTATGAGAATAGGTCAAAGGTTGAAATATAGGACGCGACACGATGAAATAAGGCTCTAGTCAAACTGAGGCGACCGGAGAAATCACGTGTTTTTCAACAACCACTAGGATTTTAACACATCTTTTTCTTCACACAACCCTTCTATATCAATCTAAAATTCATTTCAGGGTTAAATTTGTCAAAATAGATTGAGTAAACGCCCAAAAAGTATAATTTAGTGGCATGGTCTGATAAGAATTAATAAGGATTAATAAAAATGATCGGGCACTTTCTCACTAGTTTCAGCTGAAGCGACGGGTCAACCCCACAGTCTCAATTGCAAGTATCTCGACCCCTATTTAAGGGAGAACATTTTTTTTTCAAACATAGAAAGGGAAGTAGATAATCTCCACAATGATACCAATAGCTCCATAATCTCAACATTTGACGAAAGCCTCGTTTCATCGTGTCTCATCTCATATGAGCCAGACTGGAGAAATTTACTAAGCAAGAGATTTTGTTGTGATGAGGGTGACATGAGGTTGGGAATAGCAAATGAAAGAGGGATGGGGTGGAGGGGGGGGGGGCAGATGGGGGCAACAGAGATTGATTTTCACCAGCCAAATTACTTTGAATAAAATTTGTAAAGAAGACAAATCAAAATAAATGCTCATGTCTCCTGTTGTTTTGAAGCGCTAATTACAGAAAATTCTGGTGAAAAATGCTACAACAGGCAGAAAACATTTTCATGAATTTATAATGAAGTTTTCAAATGTTTTCATGACAGGCCTTTCACATAACAAGTGTGTCTGGCACCTATGTCTGTCCGGTCAGGGTAATGGGAGATCGTTTTGCAGATTATCTGCCCCTCCCAAAAGAGGGACTCGTGTAAGGGGAGATCATTTTGATCAACACACATACTTCCCTTTGCAAGATAAAAGGTGTTTAGCAAGCATTTAACTAGGAAAAGATCTTTTACTTCTTGTCATTCGAAAGACTGATCACCAACAAATTTAATAAAATTATAAAAATAAGAAAGGAAACATTCTTTTTATACCATAAGTTTTTGGAAATTTTTCATGGTTTCAAGCAAAGGGCGCAAGAGTGTTTTGCACTGCTTGTTCAATCCTTCTTGTGTCTAGTAAAGGGAAGTAATAGGAGTGAGCACAACGACCTCCCATTATCTACTGATGGCACTCTCCTTCTTCAAAAATGACAATGGACATTATAAATATTCGTCTTGGTCTAGAACCACATTGGCTACATTTTTCTCCTCCAGTTTCCTGGCCGACTTGAAGCAGGACGGAGACTGACACTGTGTTTGCACTCTAAGAGCTCTTGTCCACAAAGGTCGCGTTGATTACACGGAAATTTCGTGCCAACGTGTTAACCACTTGTTTTCACGATTAGGCGTGTACACAGCAAACGGACCCTGGAACAGTTCAGCCTGGTGTTGAGAGTATCTGACTCTGCCGTACCATGTGATCTGTGCAGGTGCTATGGACAAGAGCCATAACTCTATTCAATGATTCATGTGCTGGCCGAGGGAGGTAATGACGCGGTGAAAAATACAGCATCCATTGGCGGACGTAAACAATTCGATGGCAGCAGTGGCGGTGAAGAAAACTTGTGGTATAGAGAACTGACATCGTAAGAGTCTCACCTTTTTTCCATAATGTGACACGTTAAACTTTCCTTGTTCGTCATCATATAGAACGAGAGCTGGGTATAGATCGAGTAGTTATTGAATAATGTATCTCTTATTCTATTCTTACTTTAGAAACAAAAGATGACTTTTCATCTGATAAAAGATGGTATTAATAACAGACAGCGTTTCCCCGTGCAGTGCTGGCTCCAGTCTGTTGTTTCACCAATAATAGGTGTAGATCAAGCGGCGATACTCCCTGTTACGGGCTCAGGACTAAATCCATCTAACTATATCCTTCTCTGTCGCTGGCCAGTGTCCATTTAATCTGGATCAGTCAGAAAATGTGTGGACATTGTCCTTTTCAAGAACAAAATGTCACATCTGGATCAGGTTTGAACCCAGGAACTTCTGATTTCGAATTGGACGGCCCAATGACTAGACCACCAACACCACCATTAAAAGAGTACAAGATCTGGGAGCATTACTCCGTTCAGTAAACACCCTATTTGTCCAAAAAGGAGAGCATTTATGACTGGAAAATGTCTACTTTCTTGAGAGGATGATGACAAATATGATAGGGTATAATCACAAAAAAATATGACGTCATAATGCAAAGGGGTCAGAATGTGATAGCGTTAGGAACAAGCATTTCGATCGCCAGATGAGCTATGAAAGATGTCTTCCGACAAAATATTTTAGCTTATATTTAACTCTAAGAGTATCAAGAGTTCCACTTGCCCAAAAATCTGCTCGTCATACACAGCTCAGATCTTCCTTTCAGCATGGATTTTCATTTCAAATCATCTTATATAAAAGTTGTCAGCCAAAGACTCCGAAGAAAGTCTGAAAAGAAACTGATTTCTGAAGTTTCACAGATAAATATAAAAATCAGATACGGTTGTAGATATGGACAAAGGGAGAAAGTAGGATATTTTGGTGCTTTAAATTGCACAGCCTCTTAGAATTGTTTTATCACTGTCACGAATATCTGTCTTTTTATTCTACGCTATTAAATTATGTAAAGTATAAATTGCCATATCTTAAATGCGAATGTCAGTTCAATGCCGTGCTGAAAACCGCGATACTACGGCAAATGTCTTTAGTTACTTTAAGTGTTAACCACACAAATGCTCAATGAGATGTTCGATTAGCTGCCTGACACTATAATTGATGATTCTGTCTCGCTTTTTATTTTTTTAACAAATGAATTATACATAGATGGATACAGATACCCACAGAACGGCCCATATTTGTCTTCTAATGAACAATCCGAGATGGGCTATTAGGAGCTTTGATGGAGCATAAATAGAGAGGATGATTGTATAGACAAGGACACCCACTGTCATCGTTAGGTAATGAAACGCTTTCATTCTGCACAATTAACAATCATGAGCAGGACCGTCGACCACTGCGTTTTGTCCTTCATGTGCTATCAAGCACGGGTTCATTTGTCCAATATGGCGTCATCCTTCAACCCAAATAGTGCTGATTGTAAGATAGTTTTTGTAAGGCCTGACAGTCAGGATATAATATATTACCATACCATCTCAATGCTCGTTTATTTGATTTAATGAATGGATGTTTGTTATGTTTTATAGTTTTTACGAAAGACCACAGCGCATTCAATGTTTTGTCCCTGTCGCACTTTGAAGCATGGACGCATTTCAGAGTATTTACCCAATCTGGCGTCTTCCTTTAACCCCAAAAGTGTCCTCCATAGAAGATGCTGGCGAAGCAGAGTTTCTTTAATTATATTAATTATATTGATGTTCATGATTAAGATAGTCAATTTATATTTTGACACTGTTATAAAAAAACTTGTGAATGAGCAGAAACGCTCCTGGGAATGAGAGTATGTGAGTGACATTCTATGATTTATACTGTCTCTCATCTGGTTAATCTTTAGGATTTTCTGCAACTTTGGCGTTTTCAGCTGAAGTTCTACCGATAAGATGAAACATCACCTTTATACCTGTCTCCATATCTTGGCATAGGAAAGTAGGAAATTGCTTGAAGACGTGCTTTATGTTATGTTATGTTATTGTATGGTATGTTATGTTATATTATATTATATTATGTTATAGCACTGAGCGCTCTGTGAAAGGGAAGACATTACGAGTAATTGCATTGACAAATTCATCTCTCTAACGTGTCAGGGTTAAACGATCGTTAAGGAAGAATCTCCTGTGATAGCAATGGGATTTGCATGAAGGAGATGAGCTGCTTGCGAAATGATGCAATTAATTACAGCTATACAGATACCACGCAATGTATGTATTTTTCATAAAAATGATACAACATAAAGAGACTTAATTTAATCGGTGCACTTACCCCTTTTCATACCGTGCCAGAGGTTGTCACTTTAAGTTAATGTATTTACTATGGACTGGAAAAGCTGTAATAGATATCAATTCTCACAGTGTCTCTAAACAGAGCTGAACAATCACAGTATCTATAGTAATTAAGTGTCATATGCAAATTTGAGAAATGGTAGTTTATTCCTGAATACTTTATTTTTGACAAGTACAACGACTTACAAAACTAAGCTAATCTGATGTTTAAAGTTTAGTTTTTAGTAAATATTAAAACACTTAACAACTTTTTTTTTTTTTTTTGTGCTAACTTTAACCTATGTCATGTGGTATTTTTGAGTACCTATAAGATTTCCAGGCATCGATACTTTACTGTTACTGTTACTGGTCCCGTAACCCGTCAGGGTCGTAGGGGCGCTTCATGGCGGATGAACGCTGGATCAGC
>JBCAUA010010123.1:0-13180 GCA_038406235.1 Peronia verruculata | reverse complement strand
TCATTCATACAGAATTAGCGCGCATTCTCATTCATAATGAGAGAGTTATTATAATTATCACGGCTGACTTGTCCCCTTATTCCATTTGTACCAATATGTTTTTCCATTCAAATAAATGATAAATACATGTAGAAAAAATGTACTTTGTTTTTTTTTTAAAGAACTACATAATCATACATCGACACTCAAATTTATTAATGATGGACACATGCACACCTTGACAAAATGTCCCCTTTATAATGATTGCGGTCTCCATACATGTGAATTTAAGTCTCTGTTATCTGGCAAGTTTTGCAACTTTTAGCGCCACTTTTTGTTTTTTTTGCAACTTTCTAGCGCAACTTTTGCAGATTTCCAGCACAATTTTTGACCACTTTTTTCACAACTTTCTGGGGAGCCAGATATATACATGTATTCCCATACTGAAAGAAGTGGCACTTTTCTTCAATTTTGTTCTTTGAAATAAATAAGTGGCCAAAAAATGGAAACAGTCCTAGTGTAGAAATCATTTGTGACATGAATTAATTTTGGTGGAGGGATGGAATACATGAATATTTTTGGATTACATTGTCTAGCTCAAATGGAAGTTCTCTTATGACAATATTCTTTTTAATTTCACTCAAAAAGCAATGCTCGTTTTACAGCATATTGGAATAAGCAGATTGTTATATATACAAGAGTAAGTCCTTTTGATGGTCTCAGAAATGCATAGCGTTGTAGATTCCATGGTATGAGACTGGAAATATAGATTGGCTAGAAATGTCAGTTACAAGAACCAACACATCAAAAACTACCTCCCTGTTGTCTTAACATCAAAAATGGGATTGTTAAACAGTAAGCAGATCTGTACAATTTTTCAAAACACTAACACTCACAAAATTACATGTAGTTGAAATCAAAGCAACTATTACTCATATGTGCAAAACACATACATTTTATTCTTTTTGTAATGAAAAATATTCTTTTGGGCATCATGGGAATACATTTCTAGTTGCATCTCTTAGAGTTGTGAACTCAGATCTAGTAATCATGTCTTGCTGGGGAAGAGCCACTTAAAAAAAAAAAAAAATTCCTTTCTCAATGTGATATCACTAATAAAATACATTTATCTTCTCACATTCTGCAATTCATTAAAACTTGAGGTTTTGAAATTCTAAAAATTGATACTGATTGTGGTGGTGTTTGTATTCAAAAGAGGAACAATGACATATAATTACGTGGGAGATCAGGTTGCTCTCATCAATGACATCATTTTTGCATGGACAATTTTTGTTGCTCATCTCTTCAAGTGGCATATATATAACATTTCAGTTTTTTGTTTTAAGAAAACTTTGGGTTTTTTGTTTGTTTTTTAACCTGAAACCACCTTCCATATGCACAAAGTGCAAATTGCCTTCTCACAAAGTGTTTATCGATAGCCATATCACCTTCCAGGGATGTCAAACTGCTGACTTTCTGGTCGGCCAGTTCATGAGATGGATGATGATACTGTAACATTCCCTTAACATTTGCACCACTATTTGTCAAACGGCATACAACATCATCCAAAAAACATATTCAAACAATATACACAAAAAGCTATGGGTAGGATCATACTGCTATGTAATGTTTTGCTGGGACTTACAAAATTATCAGTGATAATTTTGATAAGCTGCTGCCTTTGATAGCTGCTTAGAAATAAATTAAACGCTCACACAAATTGACGGTAGATATGCACGATGAGGTCAGAGAATGGCTGAGAGAGGATGTGCTGCTTTATTTATATATGCTCCTGAGCCTCTGAAAATAGAGGACCGTTCCAGTAAATATCAACATTCCAAATAAATCACAGCTCAAGTCAAGAGCAAGAGATTAAAAATTTGTCTTATATTGTTTTTTTTTTTTTGCAATGTCTGAACACACCCACATTCCAGCATTTTTTTTCTGGCACTTCTGTTGTTAAAATATAAGACTGCTAGAAAGAAGCCATGTAAGCAATCCAATTAGTTTCCAAGACATTATCCGTGCTAAGATATTTGACCCCAGTAGCAATAGCTGACACTCAGCATTTCACATCTGGAACAATTGATACAGATGAAAAAGGAGTGAATGAATGTACAATGATATTTAATTTTATGGTAAAGTAAAGACACCATCCATCACTGTTAGGCTAACTTCATGAAACAAACATTTAACAGTTATCCCTTTCAGGGCCAAAGCTATCAGCTATCATTGCTCTACTGGAGTGATCTTCAAATCTGAAACGTTAGCTAGTTTCCAACAGTATGAGCAAATATTCTTGTATATGACAAATAATAATAATAGAACTTACCTATATAACAGTGCTGATTATTGTATGTACAATATTTTCAAATAATGAATTATCTGAGACATTTCTGAGATCAAGTCCAGAACATCCAATGAGATATTTTGAGGAGAAAAGGGTGAGCATTAAACAATATTGAAGTTCAACAAAGTATTTATTTTTTGAAGTTCAAATTTTGAAAAACAAAAAAAAAAAAGAATCTATTTCAGAGAGATTTCTGTTTAAAAATGTTTCTCAAGTTTCTCTATCCCTTTTTTCCTTCAGTTTGTTCAAAATCAGTACTCCGCTATGGGGATCTAACAAAAAATAATATTTTTCTTGACAGCATTTAATGTACAAGCACTACAATGTTCAGTTCAAACTTGGAGATGATCACAAACATAAATAACAATTATCACTATACAAAAGTTTTCTGATGGTGAATGCAAGATAAAAATCTGTCTTTTTTTTTTTTTTTTAAACTGCATTTTTAAATTACCGCATTATACTCCAGCCAGTAATCAAAACGTTTATATTATATGTGTACTTTCACCAAGTTCAGAATCTATCATATTACTAACAATGTTGAAACCAAACTCTTGTTATATGTTATTCTTTGATGTGATTATATATAAATAAAATTAATGATAAAGTTAGTTCTCAAATAATATGTTTCCTTGATCACTAATAATGTTTCCTTGATTACTAATCTGTTTCTACTGGCATTGTTAAAAACTTGAAAGGTGCAGATCCATCAGTACAGAGCCGGAGCATTCCAACCGCAACAAGCTTCCATTCAAGCATAGTATTTGTAAATTGTATCCAAATTTCATCATCCACACATATATATATATACATGTATATCCGAAACTAATGAGACTCTGTAGTACTCTTAGTTCCATCATTCTACAGCTTACCTAATAAAACAGTTCAAATGATTACATTCTTAATTCTTACACCTTATGCCATGTCATCACTGTTTTGCGATAATGGCATAAACCAAGACTTAGGTCAAATACATAGCTACTGTTAGTGTTATCTTATGACATTACTGGGCATGAGAACTACCAAAAATATCATAAAAAAGAAATGCACCAGAAGGGTTTTATATTGATTAAAAAGAATCATGGCATGACTCATAAACAGGGTCCTCTCTCAAGATCCCCAAAGTGCTGAACTTCGCTCATGCCATTATTTCACAGCAGCGACAATATCTTTTAGCCTTGACATATGAACGCTTATGTGTTAGTCTGTGCTAACATTGGTGATGTCTCGTATTCCCACTGATGACCCAGCAACTTTGGACGAGGAACTCAGGCCTAGCTTGCACTGGGCTTTAGTTGCATCTTGTGCCAGTTTCCGGTACTCAATTAAAAGTTCCTGGTATTTCTGAAATGATAGAAACAGTAGTGCTAGACAAAACATGGAAAAGATAGGACAGTTCTTCTTTTTTTTTTCTCCATTACAAATGAGGACATATCCTTCCATTTCATCATTAGTACTATGTGAAATTTTGAAATTTTAGAGATGCCAATGCAAAATTCATACCTTTGCGTCAAATTAATAATGTCAGTGATTTCCTGTGGATTCACTTGCAACCCATATATGGAATGCATACCTTATACATGTACATAAAAATATGTCAGGAATACTTTTTGTCAAATAAATAATGTTTGACAATCTTGGTGTTCAAACTGTCAAGATCTTGTCATATCATAAAAATTACCATTTTTTTTTTTCCTTCTTCTGACATAAAATCATGAGTTAGAGCATTATAATGTAGTTTGTAACTGAATGCAACATTGTAATTAACAAACAAACAAAAACTGTATTGATTATAACAAACTCATTAGGGTTGGTAGTCCTGAAATTCACACCCTCAATGTTTAATAGGAGAAACCTACCATCAAGTCTCAAATTTTTATTTAATCAATGCCTAAGAAAATTGGAGACACAGTGCTGAATAAAATAAACAAGAAAGTTGTACTTTTTGCCCATAACTTGAAATGTGTAAGAATCATTGTAACAAGCATTTACTGGGTTAGGACAATAAGAAAACTAAATGTATACTTCTGTTATGAATGAAATCTCTGGTATATGCATTAGCTATAACAAAAAAAAAAATGTGTAGCTATAAGCATATAGGATGAGGCTCTGAAGTCTGAGTAGTGCAGAAAATTGATATTGTCATACAACCCAGTGAAATGATCCCCTGGATGCTAAACAGGGTTTCACGGAAGAAGATTCACTGTAGGGTTTCATGAGTTAATTCTGAATATTTGTATCAGAACATAGAAGAGTCATAGTTACCTATACATATTTTATTTTTTAACCAAAGTGAAAATACACAAAGTTCTCTTCCACCACACACTAGAATACATTAAAAATCTGACATCAGGCTGACTTCTCACAGATTGCACAACATGGTGCCTTGACAATATCATAAGAGCAACTGTAAATTACTCTCATACTAAATGTTATCCATATGTTTTACATGCAATTTGCATTAATCTTTATTGAAACAAGCAATGTTCTGTTTCAACACAAATTTTCAGATCTTCTGAGATGAAATGGAAAAATGGTCCATATGTGTGGAGGAGGCAAATGTCATTGAAACACTCGCAAATGTAATGCCTTGTTCAGAAGCAATGGTTACTGAGTTTGGTTTGTCTATAACAAACAACAGGGCCCAACCCAGATGGTTGCTTGTCTATGCTCTACTTTCAGCTGTATCAGAACAGCAGATATCTCTCCAAATCATTATGGAAAAAAGTGACTGACTTCAGCCTATCTGTGAGTGGTGAAAAAAAAGAAAGAAAGAAGAAAAAGTATGCCCTGTTCCTTCAATGTCCAGCTTACTGCCTGGCCAAGCAATAAGCCCTTATTTTCTGTTGGCTTAGTTACTCCCCTTTGCCATAACTCGAGTATGGTAAAGAAAAAAAATATGTTCTCTTGTGTTATTGAAAGATAAAGTAAAAAATTATAAAAAAGTTATTATGGTTAGAAAAAAAAAAATTTCATCACATGATGAATTTTTCAGAATTTTCTGTTCCTGACAGTTCAAGTAACAAGAGAACATTTTGATTTTTTCCTTCTTTGCAATGCCTATACACATCTTATTTACCTGGCAAAGGGAAGAAAATATTCATCCCAATTTCCACAAAGTGACAAACATCTCATTTCATTACTATTGCTCTTTCGTCACTGTGCAAAAATTGGGACGAATTATGACTAACTCATTACTATGCCACATGATGACATAAATCATAGCCCCAGAATTAAATTGTCCAAACTACAACATAAAACTGTTGTTGTTAGGAGAATTTCATTTGGGGTGATGAAATATTTGCTCAAAGCTTTGATCCTCTTATAATTTCATCACTGACCTTATTCAGTTCATTGTATTCCTGATTTTTCTTGTCAAAGAGACGGATCTTCTGATTGGTGTTGGTGTGACCAATCAGCCGGTTGCTCTCCTCCACTAACTGACTGTTTAATTCCTTCACAGCTTGAAGTTCCTTTATTTGAGTTACATACAACATTGACAAGTTACATTTCATATCAATAATACAGTATCTGAGGGGTCCACTTTGAATCACAGTGACTTTGTGTACCAACTTTAATAACATTATTCTTTCTTTAAATTTTCTTTTTAAAAAGCCATCCCTATGTCAAATGAAACACAAAATTCTACATAACTCTTCTCATCTGGAGTGCCTCTTGAAAGATCCACAAACATTTCAGCCAAAATGTGTGCATCATTTAAGAAGTATTGTTAATTTGAAACTGAGGGTGACTTGAGAACAGAAACAGATCATCATTATTGTTTAAGCAAATTCTCTACCGTATCAAACTTTATGATATACAAATGTTGTGTTCTGTGTTGCGATGGAGTATAACAGAAAATCAGCACATTCATGGCTATATTGTGCCTAACACGGTGGGCATATATAAATGTGCATAAATCTTTCATAGGATACACTTTACATGCTGTACACAAAATCTTCAAACTGATTACTTCATTCTTTCATTTATGGAACTCAGTCAAAATCCAATGATAATACAAGATGGAACAATCTTTAAAAAGTACAGAAATAGCTTCAATCATAATAAATAATTCTTTTGAATGCAAAGCACCAAAAGGCTTTTAAGAAAAGTGTGAATCTGCATCATCAACATCTATCAGGCCAATTATAAGGAAACTTTTCAGATGGAGCAAGACAAGTGATGGTCTTCAAGAGGAGGACTGGGCTCTTTCATTAGATATTTCCGCCTCTGACTTCCTCATATCATCTAGAGCCCCAACAATACCAGGGTCATGACTGATTGTCAGCGTCCGTCACCCATCTTTTTTTTTGGCCAACCTATCTCATGTTCACAGCAAACATAGACAAACTTTTGAAGGAAACAAAGACACTTAGGTGAGCTTACTTGGTTGAGCTTAGTCTTCTCTTCCTGCAGACTTTCCACTCTTGAGCTCAAATCCATCTTCTCCGTATAATGATCATCTAGTACTTGCTGAAGCCTACAGCAGAAAAATAATTTGTAACAAAGTGAAAACATAAATTACATGTTGCAACAGTTATTTCCCAATGGCCTAACTCAGTTTGAACTGTTTTGATAAAAGGATACAAAAAAAAAAGTATTTCAAGCAAGGGAAACTATCTGTGTAGTAGATGATAATAACATGTTGTAAATGCATTGAGGCAAACTTTTCTTTATATCATTAAATATGTGTAAAAGTAAATATGGCTGACGTCATTGTTCAAAACCTCAACGAAAAAGAAATGGCTAAGGTAAAAAAATTATAAAAAGATCATGATGATGTTTAATAACTTCATTTATTATGAGTCTGTCCAGCAATGACCATGATTTGCAGTCGGCAAACAACTTAACAGCATCACTCATCAGTATCTGCTCTAACAACTTATCTCTAATGATTACAGTTAGGTAAGAACTCTGAAAACATGTTTTTCAGTTCCACATGAGAACTCAGGTTTATGGATGAACCAATCTTTATCTAACATCATTTTTTTTTTTTTTTTAACTTTTTTTTTTTTTAAAAACAATCACAGCAAGAAGGCAGCATTGTATGCCACTGATGACATTTAGATCTCTTTCAGCTTGAAATGGATTTTAAAAAAAGGGACAAAAACTGGCACACTGTAGGCCTATGGCTTAACCATATCCATGGAACAAATTCAGAAAGCAAGGCAAATGGCACACATTTAAAGGCGAAATTTAAAAAAGAAAAAAAAAAAAAAATGAGTCATTCTCTGTCAACCAAATTACTTCCCTTTGGCAGGGACATGAAGTGTAATATTAATATCAGCTTTGGAAAAAAAAAAGAATCACTTTTTGTTTCCTCTTCACAATTAACAGAAAATTCAGAAAAATTCACCACATCATGAAAATGCGTATTCTGCGTTCTGATAATTTTCTCATAATTTTTTGCTTTGCGTTTCAAATAACAGGAGCTAAGGTGATTTTTTTCCTTCTTTACAATGTCTGTCTGACACCTCTTGTACATCGCAAAGGGAAGTAACTTGGCTGATGGTCAAAATGGCACATTGAGCATTGTATCAACACATGAATCCATCACATCTCGCTATAAGTTGACAGATGATAAAAAATACTTCTATTGCTTTTTCTTTGTGAGAAAAGCTATTCAACATATATCTAAGTTTGTTTGTTTTTTTGTTTCAAAACTGAATTCAACAGAAGTAATAGTGGACTAAACAGAAATCTTGAAAATGGCTCTGCTGGGCATACAATATGAAATGTTCCTTCTTATCATATAGCATAATGACAATTACTATTTACATAAGATATGTCTCAGTCACAATATTCTCCACGAACACCAAGCAATGTGCACTGATTTTAAAGTGTCCTATTATTCTCTTTGCCAAACACATTGTGTGCTGAACAAGCAGGCCAAGGAAAGAAACAAAAATACATTTTTTTTTCTTCCCTTGCTACTTTAAAAAAAAAGGAAAAATAAAAACTGATGAAATTATTACAAGAAGAAAGCATTTTCCTTACACCATGCATTTTTCATGATGCATATACTTATCAAGTAAACAGGAAACCGATTTTTTTTTTTGGTCTTTCTTTGTCTCTCTGGTAAAGAAAAGTAACAGAAATTGTCAAAAACAATCTCTCTTATCTGAAACAATCTGATCTCACCTTTCCACCTCCTGCTGATAATGTTCCCATTCCATCTTGGTTGATTTCAGTCTGAAAAAGTGAATACGCATACTTGTCATGAAAACAATAGATTCACAGGTAACCAAAGATTGCTTAAGGTGACACTTGCTAACAGAACATTCAACAGATATCAAACTTCTGAAATTCACTTATTTTGTATTTCAATTTTATCAAAATTATGAGTTTTTAACAATCTGCTGAATATCTGCGGGTTGCTTGGCCAAACTCAGCAATTTGAAAACTTACATATAGATATAAAACAGAAAAATCTTGTGAATACAAACGTCCAATAATCTCTTCAAGCTGAATACAGAATTATGTGGAAGAACAAGATGATCAATTTTCACCCTCTCGATTTTTCATAAATAATACTTTTGGATTTTTACTCCCTAATCAAAAGAATATTGTAAAATTAGGGAAAGTATCCATGAGCATTTTCTTTAGATTAAGGGAAAAAAGATTAAGATAGAATAAATAAGTCATCATATTCCTGAATAGGAAAATAATTTTTTTTAAAAATAAATACCGCTAAATAGAAAAAAGTTGATGATAAATAAAAAATGGGGATTGTTTTCACTAGCCCAAGTACTTTCCCCTTTGCTGCCCATGTTTATTGAATAAGAGGTGTAAATTTGGAAAAAATCATGTTTCTGTTAATCTGAACTGCTGATCCCAGAAAACTGGACTAAGTTATTCCAATGAGAAAAAAAACTTTCTGTACACTGTGAATTTTCCAGGGAGTACATTTTTGACAAAAATGGCACATGTAATTTTTACCTCTCTACAACTTCACCTCAACAACCTCAACATTTCTCAAAAAGAAATGATTTATAACAAAGGAGCACTAGACAGTGGTTCATGAAGTTTAACCAGACTGTCTATTTTTGGGGAAAGTATACTCTTATTACATGTATTAGGGAGGTTTAATTCTATATTAATCAAGTTTGTAATATACATGTAATAGTCCATTAACATTAAGCCATATTTCTGGCAAATTTTCTGAAAATTAGATAATCATTTATAAGAGACTTACTCCATGTACAAGTTTTCATTGCGTTCGCTCAACTGGCTTATTTGTCTTTCCAAAACAGTGACATTGTGCTGTGCTTGATGTATTTTCTCTTCCTTCTCTTTGATAGAGTTTTCCAATGACTTGATGCTGATTGAGGAAATAAGTCAACAATTAGGAAGAAGAAACATTTTGCTAAAAAAGGAATAAATAAAGAAGCTAAAAGTGTTACACTACTAAATTGTCTAATATGAAGTTTGTCAAAATTATGAAGAGTCGGCAAAACCTGAATCTACAGCTTTCCTTATCAAAGCCAGATTGTGTAGGAAAAATTATTTAATCTTTGATCTGTTTCAAACTTCAAACATTCACAATTCACAGTGCAAATCAGGCTAATTTTCATTGCTTTAAGGATAATATCATATGGAATATAATCTTGTTTCTGATTGTTTAACATATGAACAACAAAGGAAGAGAACAAGTTCAGACAATTTTCTTTGATATTTTTATACATAAAAGACAAAAGTCATGGTTTTCACAATGTGCCTCCAAACTTGTCAGAGGATTACATAACCCTCTGACTGGAAGCCTTAATGTTCTTATGACTACCAGTAAACAAATCAAACAGCTTCTCAGTCAGTGGACATAACATGTGTTATTGAAAAATTCAAATTATATAACACTAAATTGCTTATACATGTACCTGGAATCCATTTTAGATAAGATTTTGTCATGCATACCAAAACTTACAATAGAACTTCATTGAAATATGCTGATAAAATCTGAAGACATTGCTAGAGCACGAAAAACGTGCCATCACTATAGCCTGCCATAACAAGGTCACACCTGGGAACTGCATCTAGTCATCCCAAAAGTCTTCATCTTTGCTGAGCTTTCCTCTGCATCTTTAGCACTGTATTTTTTTCATTTTTCATGTTTTTTTCGTGGGTGCGCATTCAGCCTTTTAATCCAAAGATAGGACTGTCTTGGCTTTAAGTGCCACATTGGTCAGAGGAAATCTGAGCGCAAAGAAATTTGTAGTTTGGGGAAATTTTGCCCCAACATCAGCATCTCCATCTATTCTTTATCCAAATTTCAAAGGCGAAAGGTTCTGTAACATACATGAAATATACACATGGGACGTCAGAGATATTTTCACTGTTGTCCAAGAAGGCTTGACACGTTGAGTTACACTGCATGAGGGTCAAGCGACTATTGTCTCACTGAACAAAAGAAAAGCCGGATATTTCAATCCCCTGTCAGGATTTGAAACTGCACTACTTTTATTGAGAGACAAGACACCTGACTCCTTGGCAACGCTTTAACAAGGTAACCTGATAACTGCTTCTCCCCCTCCCTCTTTAATGGACTTGTTTTCTTCAATAACAATTCTTATGTTCTCTTGGAAAAAAAGATGTGATCCATTGTCTCTGTTGATTACCTATAATGATGACCTGGTACTGGCAGCTCACAGATTCCAGAAAGATGAAGATGTTTTCTTTTTTTTTTTTCATCTGCAGAAAATTTTCCTGTATTTCTTTTGGTTTTCAAACTTTCTGCATTTCCATCTCTGTTGAAAAAGTCAGTCTTCCATTAAGCAGCAAATCTTCCCATGATCCAAAGCGATATTAAGAATTACAATATCCAACTGCTCCATTGATTTTTTGGGCTTGTTTTTTTACATTGCATTTTCACCCACTTCCTCAAAGATTGTTTACTCATCAATATGTCTTTCCCATTTTTTATTTCTTTGCGTCAGAAGCTGAGCATTTTGCTTGCAGCATCTAAGACATGATTTCTTCTTCTTCTTCTTCTTTTTTTTTTTTTTTATTATTTGATTCAGGGTTGCCACTGACTGATCAAGAATTTTTTGTTCAAGAAATGTCCTTGTAGTTTTCAAGAGTTTGATAAATGTCAACAGATAAAAAAAAAGAAAAAATGAAAGTAATTGACTGTCCACATGTTTCCTGAAACATTCTTGTGCATTGCCCACATTATCATGACTAAAATGTAATACTGAAATTGATAAAAGATTAAATGACATGATATGGATATACACTTGCTTACATACATACATTTGTATGTACATCACTCTGCAGAGCTGATAAAAATATCTCAGTTCAGTCTCCCATATTCTATCCTAGGGCTTTTTACTGCAAAATTACCCAGTGAAGAGAGAATCATAAACTCATGACTGATGTACCATTTGCGGTAGCAGAAAGCTCTGAGGCTGTCGCTCGATGTGTGACAGCAGAGCCAATGAACTCATTTCTGGAACTCCATTTAAACAGAAACTTGACCATATGTAGCTGAAGTCAGATTGTAAACAATATCAGGTCTTTTTACATGTAATTAAAATCCAAGTCATTTTTCCTGTCCCATTGACAACACTTATTATAAGAAATCTGTGCATTGTTCCACTGGCTGATTACAGGGTGCAGAGTGTTCTGCTATAAAAACAAGAAACCAAGTGTGTTCACAGCTATCTTTTGAGTGTCAAGAGGTTCAGGTCTAATCCATTGCCATACCTCTTTATACATTAAATCACTGAAGACTGAGCCTTTTTTCGGTTTAAACACGCTGAGGACTGCAATTTTCAGGGGTATTTCAAAAATTCAAAAAAAAACACAGTTTATAGTCCCACATCAACCACTCTAGCACATATGACAGTACTGTGGATTCTCGGACAGTACTAAAGCAGCCTTGTATGATAAAGAAAACAGAAACCCATTATGTCACATAGTTATTCTATGATTTTTTTTAAAATGAGACAAATTTTATATTTCCTGAGAATTTGGGGAAAATATACCTGGAGTCAAATAAATCATCCGAAACCAAACAGAGAAAAAAAGAAAAACAAATTTTTGCATTCTGTGTGTGGGTAAGTCTGTGTAGTGTTTGGAAATGAAAAAAAAAAAAAAGTAAATTCTCACATTCTTGTCTTTCTCTTCTCAACATTGTGTTCAGTTGATCCGGACAAGTGACTTCCCTTGTTCTTCAATATCTCTAAAAGTACCAGACCTCCTTCCGCCAAACTCGGTACGAAACATAAGAAATGATGACTCTACGGTATGAGACGGCTCCCATGGCTTTTTCCTGAAGTGGGTCGATGAAAAAAAAATGTGAAGTTGACCCTGCAAAAGTTGCGGGAACCATCCCATTTTACATCAGGACCGTCCCGCAACTCTTTCGGGAACCATCGCCAGTGTGTTAACCAGAAATCATTGAAATGTGCTTTATTCAAGTCTGCCAATTGACCAATCCAACACAGTTTAAAACCTTCCAGCTCTTGTTTCCAATATGTTCTTCTTTCATTTACAAAACAGTGACCAGTGAAGTGGTCACAGTGAAGATCTTGCTTCTTGATATTCCCTCTCAGCTCCAAGACAATAATGATTGGCCATGTGTGCATGCTTTTTTCTGATGCATGTTGTTTTTTTTCTCACTTATAATCGTCATTCTTTTTTTTTTTTTTTTTTAAGGAAAACCACCAATTTATTCCAACAATGTGACTCCTCAGACACAAGCACATTGGCTCTTATACAATGTATCCACCCAGGTGTGAATGGGTACCCGACTATAGACAGTGATTGATATTGTTACATTGATAAGGATTTGAGCGCCTAATAGGCAGCCGCCTTGTATGCTTCCCAGGAAGCTGAGAACGTTTATGAGTGTCT
>JBCAUA010010112.1:0-13180 GCA_038406235.1 Peronia verruculata | reverse complement strand
TATCTATCTATCTATCTATCTATCTATCTATCTATCTATCTATCTATCTATCTATCTATCTATCTATCTGTCGCTTTGCTTCCTGCATACAGGTTCTTGTAGTTAACAAGGCCACTGGACGTTGTTTTACTACAGCCATATACCATTTCAAAGTTCGTCTCTCTACCATTTCATGAAGGCTTGCCCTAGCCAGGTTATAGGTCGGGTGGCTGAGCGACTGTATGGGAAAGTGCACGAAGTAAAAGTTGTTTTCGTTACACTGCAAATGGCGGAGTGTTTGGACAATGGACGACGCCCATAGTTTGTATACAAATGAGATGATAACAGATTCTTGTTTGAAATTTTGCTGGGAAACAACTTTCTTGTTTCAGGGCCGGGAAAAATGGGTGCATGGTTAAAATTGGAACATGCAGGAAACATGGAGAGTGTCTCTCTTTGCAATGTAAGACTAACCGGCTACCTCGTGTTTTCCTTCCTCGTGAGAAATCAGTAAATATATTTATATAAAAAAAAGTATATTATTTTTGTTTATATATATTTCATTATCGTCAGATGTTACAACATGCTATGGCCCCATTCTTGCTACAGTACAAAGGGGACCTGTACATCTTAACATCTGAAGTGATACATTTTTGATAAGAGTACCTGATAAAATCCGCTCTAAAATGTCAGACGAACTAACTGTATACTGACATTTAAAACGATATGAAAATAGCTTCAGGACTGCTTCAAATGAAGAGAAATAATTTAGGAGCTTTGAACAAACAAAAACAAAAATAAGACAAACAGATAACCAAACGCAAACAAAGCAAACAAACAAACAGAAAAACGTCCTGACCGGATGTTCAAAAAGTGTCTATCGTTACAGATTTTTGAAAAACCTGTTTGTTATTTGGAATGGAAGGGGAAAAGTGATAAGCATCTTTTTTTCATTATGATTTCAATCTAATCTCCGCCCACTGGAACTTGCACTCCTCAACCTTATGGCATTTCCTGTACCTGAAGACCACCGTTACAAATGAAGGATTTCGGAGCAAAATGAGGCATATCCAAAATCGTCATTTAGAGGAAAAATTGACAATTTGTTCTCCAATGGTTAGTAATTTATCATTAAAAACTAGAATTTTTTAAAGACTTTCGGGAAGGATAATTCGCGTTTGGTGAAAAGGAAAATCCTTACCACGTAGCACTATCACCATGCTAAGTACTGAGGGGTATAACTCAAAGTGTTCAAAAATGGCGTTTGTTTTGCCCTGAAACCCTTCAAATAAATATAACAGTAAGAAGGAAAAGCAACCTGATATGTCTCTGATTACGGAGACAGGATCATAGCAGTGTCTTAAATGGGAGGTGTTTTCTTAAGCTCACCAAAAAGAATTAGAAACTGTAATTTTAATTTTTATATCTTATTAAAGAGAGAGAAAGAAAGAGAGTGAGAGAGAGAGAGAGATGAGATGGCAAGTAGAAAAGACTGTATATCTGTGATAAACTATACCGCAATAGACGTGCGGCTATCTTGGGTTTTGGTGTCTCCAAGTAGACGTCGGAATACGATTAACCTTGTAGTCCTTGGAAGTCACCCCTTGTCATGACATCTATTCAGCATCGGCATGGACATCTCAGGCTTTCCCTTTCATGGTTCACTTTACTTTAAGAAGAAAGAATATTTACATTGGTGATAATGAATTTGTCCTTTTGCTTATATACGTCTTCGAATTTTACTAGACCCTTATTATTATTATTTTTCTTTTGCAATTACAAACTAAAGGTCGAATTAGATCAGGCCTTTTTAGTAAAATGAAAACAAAGGCAAAACAAACAAACAAAACAAACAACAAATTAACTCTTCATCGATCAGCCATTAGACATCCTCAGTGACTGTCGGTACTACGTAATCGATATTGCAAATAAAGAGCTGAAAGAAAGAATGCCATTTAAATTTCAACAATATTGATTACTGATATATGTATCTGTTTTACTGTATTAGGAAAGGATAAAATGATCTGACAACAGAAAACGAGTCTTAGGACACCTCCGAAAAGCCGCTGGAGCGAAGAAAACACAAAATATTGAAAACTTAAGCTCTTGTAACATTTTTATTAATTTACCATTTTTGTTTTGTTTCTTTTTAATTTGTTTGCTTGTTTGTTTGTTTGTTTTGTATATTGTTTTTATCTAGTTTTCTAGATAAAAATCTCAATCTTTATCCCAACCCTCCCCCCTTACACCCCCACCCCCAGGTGGAAATAGAATCTGCATGATCTAATGCTGGCCAAGAACTCAGCAACACGGGCCTGTCTCCACCCGTAGCCGACCAGTAAAAGTTATTATATAAATTACAGTTACATAAACTACACCCATAAATCCAGCATTTCCTGACAGTTTGGAACCTGAGCAAAAAATAAATCAACTCCCTCCTGTCAAAACAATGTCCGACATTTAGAAATACATCTTTTACTATTATTATTTTTTTTTCCTGCATTTAATGCGGTTACTTTATTTTATTTTCCTGCAGTTTATCTCATTATGTTTTATTTCTTTGTTTATTTTGGTTTATAAAATGACGATAAAGGCGTTTTCCTGCGGTTTTCTAGGGACATCTGTTTTTCCTAGGAGTCATCTTGGAATAACTCATTCAACCTCTAGACCCCCTTGGAGCTGGATGATATAATAAAAACAAAGAAAAGAAATAAACGATAAACAAAACGAAACCCAAATAAAGCAAAAAACAAACAAACAGAAAAAAAAAAGAAAGAAAGAAAGAAAGAAAGAGAGAAAGACAAAAAAAAACGAAAAAAAACCCACAGAACATATACACACACACACGCACACACCCAAGTGCGCGCACAAACACACACACACACACACACACACACACACACACACGCACGCACGTACGCACGCACGCACGCACACACACACACACGCACGAAAAAAAAACCCGCCGAGATACTCCTACTTTCTTACAAATGAAAGACTACAAAAAAGCAATGGAGAATAAGGAAACGTTTTGTTATTTGTAAAGTTATTTTGACCTTACACCACCCCTTTGTACCCATTGTCTCTTTTCATTGCGTTTTCCTTTTTCATTTCAGGACACATTTCTTCCTTCTTTTTCTCACTCTCCTTTGCTTTTCCTTCTCTCGAACATAAATTGATGAATCTCCGATCCGTTTATTTATTTATTTTTTTTTTTCCGTTTCAGAGTAATAATTGATATCAGGAAGAGGATGGCGCATAGTTGCCTCAAGAAATAAAATGATCATACTTTTGGTGAATGAAGTGTGAAAGGGCGTTATATAGTGCTAAGTCCGTGTTTGTTTATTTGTCTGTTTGTTTGTTTCATTAATTAAAAAAAAAAAACTGTATTATGCTCCCTGTTGTATTTGCAAAGCCTGACTTGTGCTATCCATTCCTTCATTATCCTAGAAAAAAAAAAAAAAGAATTAAAATATGTTAAAATCTAGATCGCTAGTTTTTCTTAATCAAATTGATGATCAATTAGCGGAGTTTGCATTTACGTCCCTCACATGACGATGCTGGTAAACCAAAAGCGCACGGAATGTTCTCCGATTAAAAGGCTAAAGGAGTGAAGGGTCATTAAATAGGATCGGTGTAATGTGCTGCCATAAAGATAAGATACATGTATTACTAATAATGATTTCAAGGGCATTCCATGCCCTTATTGGTGGTACATATAATGCTCTCACATCGGCAGCAACATAAGCACAGAAGAGATGGAAACAGATCAAGGTGTTCTGATGTCAATGATTAACACAAAGGCTCACTACGACTACCAGTGGGGGTGTCAGTATTGAAACCATGGTGACACTCGCTGGGATGAGACTGATAATGCTTTTGTGTCATTGTTTTCATGTAAAAGGATCTTGTTCTGAAAGGTACCAAACACACAGCTATAATTGTCACGGCTAACAGTAACGGGGAAGGAGGGGGGGGGGATTGTTGTCTTTATGGGTTTGAAAGGTCCCACCTTTGATTTACCCTGATTCCCCTTTCCTGGCCCCTTCCCCTGCAGAAAAAATGATAATAACAATTTATTCATTTAATTCAATTTTCGTTTCTTCTATTTTCATCTATGTATTTTCTTATTTTTTTTTTCATTTTGTGGCCTTTTTAATTTCTCTAATTTTGAATATCGGTTGACAGTCTTTGGGTTCTTTAAAAAACACTTCCGCAAAATGATGATGACGAAGATGATGATGATGATGTTGATTTGTCCAGATGAAAATCCAAAAGAGTTAGAAAATTTGTCTAGAACCATCGCTTTATCTGATTTTCACGTGTCATATTATACAGATTTGTTTTTCTTTTAATTTGTTAGCTTGGCTGAGTCAATAGGCAGCCTGTCTTAAATGTTAAGACATTTCCTAACAATGATGAGGTAATGAGGGCAAGGGTTCGTTCCTGGTATAATAATCATTGTGTTGGTAAAAGGCCAACGAAAGAGATGCAGATCCTGTTACATCTTAGTTCCCTCTTTTCGATCCCATTTCCGTTTTTCGCTCTTCTTTTTCTCTGTATTCCTTCTCTTCAGCTCACATACACGTCTCAGAACTCACGACCCTCTTGCTAAGCCATAAGAAGGTGAATCACTCGCCTGCTTTCATACATTACTTTCAGTGCGACTGAATCTACGATACCAATATAAAATTGGGCAAGTATTGTTTTTAAAGAGATTTCTATTTATTTTCCTGAATGATACCGCACATAGCAATTAACTTTAATGCTTAGAGAAGGAAAACAATTCCAGCGAGATTGATATCTGACATGACATGAGTTTTGTTTTGTTTTTCTCTTTCTAACCTCTATGACACACTCACTCGCAAACAAATAGGAGGTCACATTTATACCGAGCGAGGCAACCACCCTCAGGAGGGCGAAAGACAAAACAGAACAAAAAATCATTTGCAAAGTCAGATTTCTTTACAGTGGTAATAATCACAAATGCCTTTTATGAAAATTATGGCTGGGAAATTGCCTGTCAAAAGAAAGCCGGATAGTTTGTTATTTTAAGTAAGGTGCAGATTCGCATTTTCTGCCTAGCTAATCAAGACATTTCTGTAAAATGATGATGCTGGTGATTGCCCTGAAGAAGAGTCAAGTTGGCTCGAAAATTTGGCTTACATTTCGGTCTTTATTTCAACATTATGATGAAGTTAGTTATACGTGTTATTTGCTTTTTTTTTAATTGTTTAGTTAGTTACCAGTTGGACAGTCTTTTTCTTTTTTATATAAAATGATGCTGATGGTCATGATGATCATGCCCTAACAAAGTGCAATTCGTTCGAAAATGTGGCTAAGTAATATCAACATAAAGATCAATAATACAAATCTAAAACAGGTCAATGAGTTAAAATAGCTTTGCAGTATATTCACAGAAGACGGTCGAATGGACAGGGCGGAAATAGAAAATATGATATAGAAAGCCAACTATGTAAGTTACCAGCTTGTCCCGCTACTAAAACACCCCGCTATCCCAATGGAGACAAACAGCGACATGACACCATAGATTGTAGAGTTGATCTATGGTCATACACTCCGTATTAGTACCAACACTCATATATCAATGACAAACTTGGACCCTGACCAAACCTCTGGAGGGCAAAATCACAACCTGCGAAATGTGATGTATAAAGAAAGCAGTCAATAAGACCAGAAGAGATAGGACTAACAACACCATAATCAGAGAAATGGTTGGAACAAAGAACACCCACCAACATAATTCAACATCAGCGGATCAAGGCACCTCTCGTCTCTAAACACACCACCCAGCACAATATGCATATAAGATATATGCAACAGTCAATGGCCGCAAAAGAAGAGGGCACCCCTAAAAGACCTGGATTAACGGAGTCAAAGAGACACTATGTGCAACATTCCCCCAGTACATAAATTGCGATGTGCAAAGGGCAGAGGTCTCATTTTCCCGCGACGCCTTTGATGGTATAAGCAATAGAAAGAATGAAAGAACGAAAGAAAAAAGAAAGAAGGAATGAAACAAAGAAAGCGAAATAACAACTTATTCAATTTCTACCCTACCGAATTCTTTAAAGAGTCATTTGTTTGTTTGTTTGTTTTATGTATTTGATTAGTTGCTGGTTGACATGATTATGGAGTGATGATGATGATGATGACGGTGATGTCTTTCACGACATTCCAAGGATATGACAATGATAACAACAATGATAATGAGTGCTGACGTACAACCCAGATTGTTCTTAAGTTTGGCAGGCCGTGTAGCTTTTGTTTCAAATTTCGCCATCTTATTGAATTTAATTCTGTACACAATATAGTCTGATTAAAGTCAACAAACAAACAAACTAAAAAATAATTTAAAAAAAAAGGTTGCCATTAACGAACACCAAGATAAAAAGACACAAACATATTAGAACTGCAAAGACGGGTTGACTTCAGGTTAAGAGGTTTCCTTAAATTAGTTGACTTTAAGTGGATTGCACTGTATTTTTGTTTGTTTATGTGCCCCCTCCCTCCTCAACCCTCCCCCCTTTTACAGCGCAATGCTACAAATGTGATACAGCTGAACGAGACAGATAGAGGGCTAGTGTAATTCTAAGTAATTCATTAAGAGAAATGACTACAGTGTACAGTTTTCTACTAGTGCTCAATTTCCTGTCGGCATAACAGGTCCAATAGTAGGGGGTTGGAGGATTGGGGGGGGGGGGCTGATAACATTGCTTTGGAAGTAGATTGTACTCTTTTAATAATTGCCTTCGATCTTATAAGATTGTTTGTTGTTGTTGTTGTTTGTACGCACTGATTATTGTGGTAGTGTGAAGAAAATAACCTCAATGGCCTATTGCTACAATCATTCTGGTTCATTTTCGAAGCTCTTTGCCTTGATCTAAAGATGTTTTCTCTAAATTAATTATCATGGTAGATTTATTTTCATTCTCCCGATTCCTCTGCGCTTTCATATAGAAAATCACCAATAGAGCTCACTTATAGCCCGTAAAATCCCATTGTCCTGGGCCTTTTTGTCTCAGTCGTAATTTTTGCCTCATTTCTTGGTTTGACCCTGTTACGGTGAGTCGGAAATTTATAACTAAAACTCTTTGCCGTGAGTGACAGACTCATAGCGTATTGAACTTCGATGTTAATTATTTAATTACCAAGGAACATACCCGACGTATTTCCGGCCAGAAATCCCGTTTTTTTTTTTTTTCCTACATGGATTTAGCAAAATATGGTGACGCCTGACAACATTCTTTAATACATAGAATCAGAGGGCGTGGCATATTACACGTTTTAGCAGTGCCAAGGTCTGATCTCTTCCAAGAGTCCCTCAACGTATTTTGCGCTGAAACTCCATTTTACTGTAAAAATTGTCTGTAAATTTACAGTCATTTGCTATGAACTTACCATCAATTTACCACATAATTTACGGCAAGATTTTTTGTCTGTAATTTTACATCACACATTTGACATTTTTTGGAGTGTCAAATTTTTGTCGGATTTTTATATCATAGGCGAACAAGCATTTTACAGTAAGACAACTTTTGGCTGTAATTTTAGGGCACAACTCTGACATTTTTAGGTGTCAAAATTGTGCCATATTTCTACGTGACAACTTTTTACAGTGTTCAAACAGCAGACAGGTGTAATAAGAGGGTTCTAATATGTGTCACTGTTTGACAAAAAAAAAAAAAAAAGGCATTTATCAAACATGAATGCCCATGTCACCAGAGACATTCCGGCACTCCAACTGCTTTTAGGGTTAAATGGAACTGTCCCTGGTGTCAAGTATAAATGCATGTACTAGAGATCTCATAGATGGATGGCCCGTCACGTACAGGCGTGAATATTTTCCACTGCATTGGTCTTATCGTTATTCTGAATGTTTAATGCTGAGGGGGATCTTAAATTACAGAACAAATTATGACAATTACTGCTATAAAGGACAGTTCAAGAAGACGATTAAGAGCTGGAAGAAGAAAAACATTGAAGAATATAAAGAAAGAAGAAATGAAACAAGACGAAGAAGAAGCACAAACCAGACAGAAAGAAAAAAAAATGAACGAAGAAAATGAAAAAGAGAAAGAAATATAGGAAGTAACACAGAGAAAAAACAACGACAAAAAGAAAGACCCAGATTAAAGACTAAAAGAAAATAAACAAGAAAGGGGCGGGGGGGGGAGAGAAAGAAGGGATGAAAAGAAAACAAAAAATGAAAGGAAATTAAAAAAAAAAAAAAAATGGAAAGAAAACTGGAAGACGAAGAGCATGATACATGATAAGGAATTTTAATATTTTAACGCCAATACACAATAGCAACAACAGTAACAACAACAATTAACTCTAAATAACAAACAAGGAACTTACTCTTTTCAACTAGAGTCTCTGTTGCATCCTTATAGAAATGAATGATTATTATGCCAACTACGAAAGGGCAGAGAGACTGAATTGCAGGTCACATGCACAGAATCGAATGTTTACCTTCCGTGTAAATCTCTGGTGTTGTATGGAGAAGCTCGCCCTGTCAACTGACAAACAAAATATGGCCAACGGTAGCTATTCGCACATAGTCGCTCAGAACCACAAAAGAGATCACTGTGTGTTTGGGAGGGGGTGATTTTGGGGTGTATGGAGGGAAGGACAGAGAGAGAGGGGGGGGGGGAGTGAAAGAGAGTGTGAATGGGAGAGAGAGAGAGAGAGAGAGAGGAGAGAGAGAAAGAGAGAGGAACAGAAAGACCCAGATCCTGTTTAAGAGACGACTGTGCATTTGTCTGTGCAAGTGCCAATATGGATGAGAAAGACCGACCTATACAGAGGAGCAAGCAAACAACCAGCCAGACAGACAGAGACACAGTTTCTATCTATGAATGCATTCGGTTTTGTGTGTGCGCGTATGTGTGTGTCTGCGCGGACGTGTATGAGCATGTGTATGTATTTGAGTGTGCTTATGCTGCAATTTTATCACAGAGGAACACATTCTGTCTGGTTTGGTCGAAATCTAATTAATACATCTTACAAAGACTGATCTTTTGAAATATTCCGCGTCTGACAACCATGGGCTCATACCCATAATAATAATAGTAATAATAATAAAACTAAGACGATTCTGCCATTTATTAACAGGCCAAATGACTCACAGATACTTCAAAAATATCTGAGATGGCCGGACTGAAAACATCACAGAAGAAATAGAGCAAAATAAGGCAGGACAGCATTAAAAATTTGACTGAAAAGGCAACTGCACCGAAGGACCGCAGCGTAAAAGCCAAGAACAGGGACAAATAGAGCCATATCACATTGACCTCAGGCGAGATGACACCAGAGCACATAAACAAAGAGATAAGAGAGCTATTCATCATTTGAAAAAGAAGAGGGAAGACCTATATGTCACTGTGTTCACTCTTTACACATAGGGAGAATTGAAATGTTGTTTTTAAAGAGTGTAACTTTAACACGGGCTGTGCCTTGTTTACATAATTTGCTATACTTTGTCTGTGCCTACATTAATATCTAAGAATATAAGTTTGTTTCACGCTCAATACCATAAAAATGGCACCTAAGAGATACTTCATCTGGGACATAAATAACAGATATTGTCTTGTGCACAAAACAGTTCTTATTTTCGTTAGTAGGCCAGGACATATAACAGTAAATGTTGCAAGCGGAAGATTCGAATTGCATAATAATGTACATATGACGTTTCAGAGAGAAAGTAAAATAAGATTATTCTTACAACACAAAAGCGAGGATTTCCAGTGGAACAACGGGAACAGTCACAAGTAGTGAATGATGAGAAATCCTAAAGTTAAAGTTTGGGGACTCACAATTTAAGGTGAACATTAAGAACTAGTAACTAAAAATCT
Organism: Peronia verruculata; assembly: GCA_038406235.1. Taxonomy (NCBI): domain Eukaryota; kingdom Metazoa; phylum Mollusca; class Gastropoda; order Systellommatophora; family Onchidiidae; genus Peronia; species Peronia verruculata. The sequence continues at coordinate 3,323 of JBCAUA010010112.1, read as the reverse complement.
TCCTATATCGTGATAGTGCTTTTTTTTTTTCAGAAAGATACTTTTAGGTTAAAAGAAAGCTTGTCACAAGGCAAAAAAAAAAAAAAAAATTTACAAAAAAAAAAAAATGTGGCTATGTCCGTTCACTCCGTGGACTCTTTAAATATTTGTTCAGCTTCCTCCTTGCCACATCAGTGCGCATTATCAATTCGCCATGATCAGGTAACAGCTGTGTCTCCTCTTCCTGTCTCCCCTTCTTCCTTAAACAAAAGCGTTCAGAGGCTACCGAACTATTGATATATTGATCTCCTTGCACTGGTAAAAATATGACCTTTCCGAGATCAGGAACACAATGAAAAGATAATAAGGAATGGGAAACATAAAGGGAACAAGCAACAAAAGAGCACGCAAACAAAGAAAAAAACATGGCAATATGCATGATAAACCAACAAAAATAGATCTGATACAAAAATGCTGTTCTTGCTGTGTGGGTCATACGGTTTCATAAGAGAGAAGATCGCACTTTTAATGAAATGGACCATTCTTTCAATACAGCAAACAACAACGGTGTACAGCAACAACAACAAACGAAAACTCCTACCTTTTGATGAATTTTATATTAACTCAGTGAGTTCAAGACTGAAGCAGTCATTTTCAGACGAAACTACAAGTGAAAATGAACCATCCTCTAGCATCACCTAAGGCATTTCAAATAACATCCTTTTTTTTTTGTCGGGCCGTTTTCAGCAAGATCAGACAACTCCTTCAGATATCACAAATGACAGGCCAATCGTTTGACTTCTCATTTTTCTAAAAGTCATCATCCGATGATATCAAGTCTCCAAAAATACCCAGTGCATCTTTGTTCTTCTAACCTTGGACAGAAACTGAACCTTCTCTCTCCCTGAGACACTACACTGAAGACGTTATCGAGGCCGTTCTTCCTTTCTCGGCAATACCGATACTGCTGTCAGGAAAGTATCAAATTACGTGTGTGACAGTTTCTCTTCAGCCGGACGTTGACTGGCCTTTAACGAGTTCCTTGTGAGAAGGACAGTGTGAATTATTAAAACTGCAATGACGCATCCATTGCTTTGCTCTCTCTTTTGATTCTTACTGAAAACCTCCAATGATTCTTTGAATTCCTTATCGGTTACCTCATTATCAAAGGTTTACAACAACGCATTCAAGCAGTAAAAAGGCTAGGGAAAACAAAAGAAATACACTATATACAAAGTCGTCGATACGGAAACATAGTACAGGACCCAATTTACGAGAAAAAAGAATCTAATTTTCTTTCAATTAGGATTACAAGCATGGATCAAAATAATATATTTGTTGAACTTATTTGACGGTAATGCGCTGACAATAAGCAATTCGTTTTCAAGAGAAGCTAACAACATTACAATGTACCTTTCTAATAGCAACATTTCCCACGTATTTGTACCTCACAATTTGTATGTCCGACGTTCGGAGCTCTTTTGTTTCTTTGCTTGACTGGATTCTTAAGCTTTGTTTTTATTTTTTTCTATTTATAGATTAGAATTTCAAAACCGAAAGTCTGGTGTTTCTTTTTAGATTTTCTCGCCTCAAACGTAAAGCCATTTGATTCGCATGAACAGGAAATCTGTGTTTCGAAAGATATCTGTTTTTTATATACCAAAAGATATTTTTTGATAATAAATCTGTTCATAAAACATCTTAATCAACGTAGAATTATTTCTTCTCACAAACTCTGATGTATTCTTTCGTTTAATTCTGTATTTTCATTTTGTAGTTCCTGTAAAATTAAAACACGCTAAGTTTTACCATTTTAAATTGTTATGAAAAAAAACTCGACTATTTCAATACTATTGTGAGGAATAATCACACTTTTGTTTTGTTGTTACTGCCTCAATCGATTCCGCCCAGCTTGAAATCCATGTTAGCGGATTCTTCACCAAAACAAGGTCAGGGTGGTCTACTAGAGAATTCACATAGAGAAACGAAGGACGAACTTAAGGAGCTCCTCTATTTCCTTTTCTGTGGTACACGCAGATACACAAGCACACACACAAACACAGAAACACATCCGCAGAGTGAGAGAAAGGAGTAGAATTAGGAGGATAGACAGACAGGCAGAAGGCCAGATCTAGACCAGAGAGAGAGATAGAGAGATAGAGAAGACATGACCTGACGATGATTTGGACACACCAATGTATACTATATACGTTATACGCAGGACTGGACTAAATAGAATACATTAATTTTGTGACATCAAGTAGAATCCGGATCAGTTAGGCTCCGAACATCACTGCTATCTTTTACACCAGAAAAGTAATATTAAACAACACTTTAATAGGAGAGACTCAAAGGATTAGAGTGAACATAAGGAACTTGAATCACTATGACAGGTTATCTGTGTACTTGATTGTTTCGGTACCAAATATCATTTATGAGCTTTATAACGATAATCATCCATTTATCCATCCATACATTCTCCATTCATCCATCCATCCATCCATCCATCCGTCCATCGGCCCATACCATCCATCCATTCATCTATCCATCCATCCATCCTTCCATCCATCCATCCTTCCATCCATCCATCCTTCCATCCATCCATCCATCCATCCATCCATCCCATCCATCCATCCATCCATCCATCCATCCATCCATTGATCCATCGATCCATCCATCCATCCATCCATCCATCCATCCATCAATCCATCCATTTATGCATGCATCCATCCATCCATCCGTCTGCCCATTCATCCATCCATCCATCATCCATCCATTCATCCATCCATTCATCCATCCATCCATCCATCCATTCTACCCGTTCATCCAGCCATCCATCAATTAATTTGATGATTGTCATTCTGTCCTGGTAAATGCGAACCTCTCCCAACTCGAAGAAATATCTTTCTACCTCGCAATCTGCCTAAATTCACACACTAGTTCATAAATATGTGTACGTACATAACTACGCATCACATATCACTAAGTGTTTATTTATTTACTTTTGTATTTATTTATTTATTATTTTGTCACAGCTACTACCGGACTGGTTCCGATTTTAATATCAAATGTAAATATAGTGTTCATTGTTGTTCACACCACATTTATTATCTTTTGTACTTATTTTCCGCCAAATCGAATTTGTTTTTATTAATTGTGGAGTGCGCTAATTATTTTATTATACAAACTATTATTAAAGAATATTTTATTTTTTGGTTATACTATTCACTTGTATGCAGATCTTTACGAACTACTCAATAATATGCACATCTATGTATCTATCTATCTATCTATCTATCTATCTATCTATCTATCTATCTATCTATCTATCTATCTATCTATCT
>JBCAUA010010101.1:0-13180 GCA_038406235.1 Peronia verruculata | reverse complement strand
TTACATTACATTAATTTTTTTTTTTTTTTCGAATTTTTCATGGTGTATGTTTCAAGTTAAAAAGGCAAAAGTGATCCCCCCCCCCTCCCCCCTCTTAACACTACTTGATCAATCCCTGTCTGCTAAAGGGAGGTAATAGGACTGAACACAACGATCTCCCGTTGTTTTTTGTCGCATTACTACCAATTGTCACGTTCTACAGCTGCTACCTAGTCGACATCTTCCACCATCCTTTTAATTATGACTAAAACTAACCAACCACTGATAGATTCCTGTTCCTCACTGATTCACAGTCCATATAGACTCGGACCAAGTTCTACACTGCCCGAAACTCAACGAGACGGAATAACACCGTTCTCAGAAATCTTTTGCATGACTTGTGTTGCCATCTGGCTCCCGTTTCATCTTGCGTGATTTGTTATGACTGAAAAAGATTACTGCTTTCACTTGCCATTGTTTTATTAACCAGAACACACGCGAACAAGCCTTGGAAAGAAAGAAATGAAAGTGTCCTTTCGATTCATTCGTTCTCGTACTACGTTTGTAAAACTATCTTTAGAAAATAAAATAAAATAAAAGTACCATCCCTTGACCCCCCGACAGGGGAAATTGTCTTGGCCATTTCAGACCGCGTCGCCGCAGTGCAGCGCCACTGTACTTCCCACGATATACACCAGGTACCCGTTTTGCATATGGGTGGGCTGAGGAAAATTGTGTGCTAAGTATCTTTCCTAAGGATACAATATGCAACCGTTGCCATTCGAACCACCGACCTCTGCTTCCAAAGGCCACAGCACAAACCACTGAGCTAACACGGCACAATGTGATGTAACAATGTGAATCACCATTAGGCCGCCGATTTTCTGCTTAATTTAGTACAAGCACGGGCAGAATTCATGGCAATTTTCAATGGTAGATGGCTAGTGGTCTGGAATAATAATTTTCTACGCATGTTATGTGAACAGCCAACAGCGACAACGTAGGCTGTTTAATATGAAGGCACTAGGTTTCAGAGGTAGAGGGTGACCAAGGAAAAGGATAGGTTTTTTTAGGCGGGGTGGGAGACAGGAAGGAGGGGGGGGGGGGGAGGAGGTTCTGAGAAGAAAATGGCTGTTCTGCAAACTGAAAGCACACACCTGGCTCAAACCCACGACTTCATCTCTCTCATCTTTATCTCCCTCGACGTATTTTCCCTCGTCTTTACCTCCCTCGACTTTATCTCCCTCGATACTTCACAACACGAATGAAAAAAAAAAAAAACAGGTACGTCAGTTCCGTGGGAGACGTATGTGCTGGAAATGTTGGCATGATGGAATAGCTGGGAGCTGGACGTGCTGATAAGAAAGTGGTTAAGTAGGCAAGGACAAGGGGTTAATCCCAGTAGTGAAAGAGTGTGTACGTTGATTGCTAGATAGAACCGAAAGATTTGTAAACTGATAGCTCGGGAAATAGGTATAATATGTGAGGGTAACAAGGTGAGTGGTAGATTGGGAGCTTAGCGCTCTCGTCATGAAGAGAGGAGGCAGGGATGGATGGATTGACGGACGGATGAATGGATGGATGGTGCGATGGTTGGATGGATGGCTCATTGGATGGAGGGATGGTTCGATGGATGGGTGGATGGACGGGCGGATGGATGGATGGACGGACGGATCGATGGATGGATGGATGGATGGATGGGTGGATGGATGGACGGATCGATGGATGGATGGATGGGTGGATGGATGGATGGATGGACGAATGGATGGATGGATGAAGTGCGACCAGACGGAGTAAAAAATAATAAATACATTGACAAATATTATCTGGATTCCTTATCACATCGCTACCGGACCCAAACAACCCCGGAACCGCCAACACAGATACAGCGAGCAATGTCTGGCGCATCTATCAACAGGCACGTGCATTTCGCGTGCAGAACGTGAGCTACTGCCAGAGTTTTTTTGCAGCGTGTGTTTGTTTACGGCTTGTACTCAGACCCTCGCACTTACGTCAAACTGCAAACAAAGAAGAGCACAAATATACAGCCACCACACGAGCTCTGCGAGCATTCAAACTACTGGCAGCATTACGCAAGACTGTTTGCCGATCAGATACCGAGACAAAGGCCGGATTGGTGTGGAACCAAGGCTAGAGAAACACTCGAGATATGTGTCGCGCAGTACAGCAAAGTAATTAGAGAAGTTCTACTGCAAGGTAGAAAAAACATAAGATAATATCGTAGGTTCACACTGCAGTGTTTTGACAGAACATAATAAGAGGCGAGGGCAAATAATGCAGGGTTAAAGCAGACAGGTTTACCATTCAGATGTACTAACAAAGAGATAGCATGGCCTCTGAATTATCGGAGAGTAAAGTACGCAAATACCGCTTTTATTTTTGCAGTATTTAAGTATTTTTATTTATAAAAATATTATTATTCATGTAGCTATGTTTTGTTTTTGTTATAGAGCGGTGTATCTATTTGTGCAGTGGATTGTACAGATTCGATTTGTTGTATTAGAATGTAATAGCTGGAAGAGCCGGTCTGTAGCACAGCATTGTAAATCCAGCGTTTTTGCTTTTGATTTTGTTTTGTGGCATTGGATTGTCTTTCTATTTATAGCCGTGGACTGCGGTTTCTACCGTATGAATGAGCACTGTACAATAACTTTGAAAGTGCAAGCGTTCCTACAGCTCATTGAGATGGCTGCGACGTTACCAAAAAGATCCGTAGCACTCTGCTAATACGTTGGTTGGTTGGTTGATTGGTTGGTTGGTTGATTGGTTGGTTGGTTGATTGGTTGGTTGGTTAGTTGGTTGGTTGGCTGGTTGGTAGGTAGGTTGGTAGGTTGGTTGGTTGGTTGGTTGGTTGGTTGGTTGGTTGGTTGGTTGGTTGGTTGGTGAACTAACACTTAGTTGAAGACCCATGACTACAAGATAAAAAAGTCTCAGAAACTCCATGCCCGACTTTCAAGAATACAATGCATGTACCGGCCTTCATCTTATTAAGTTTCAAAACAGCCATACCGGAACAATCTAGCTGCAGTAATTGCATGAGTATTCGTCATTACCGTACTGAGGAAATCAACGTACTATCGATACTGTGGCTATATGCGAGTTTTTGATGAGTCAAGTTACCTGGTAGTATCGATTTTTTTACTGCTCCGTCGTCAGTCCAGTCGCCTCGTCCATCAATGGTCACGTGGCAGAGTTGGCTGGGTTTATATGACGTCACAGCTCTAATGAAATCGAATTATATCGAACTGAGTATACTAGTCACTTTTTTTTTTTTTTTTAATTCCTTCATATCGGGTGTCTCATCATTTTGGTTGTGTGGATTGTAGATATATGAGCGTGTGTGTATGTGAGTCTTGTGTTGTGAGTCTGTCAGTGTGTGTGTGTGTGTGTGTGTGTGTGTTTATGGAAGCCGCAATACAAGAAAAGGTACCAAAATTTTGCATGTCTTCTATACAAACTGTTCTTGTTGTTGTTATGTTGTCGTCGTCGTCGTTGTTGTTGGTGTTGGTGTTGTTGTTGTTGTTGTTGTTGTTGTTGTTTTTGTTGTTGTTGTTGTTGTTGTTGTTCTGGACAAGTTCATTTCTAGTGCTCGACCAAACATCGCTGATATTGTATTAAGAAAAAAAATCCATGCCCTATTTCCAAGTTTGTGCGTTCATTTGCGCTCGAGAACAGCCAATGCCAGAACTTGAAGTTCTAAATAAAGAATCTAGGCTGAAGTTCGATGCCCTGCTATCGTGGAGCTGTAAATATTGAACTAAATCGGACCTTCTGAATTTAAACCTACAAAATGCGGATGAATTAGAGCGATAACGATAAATTTTTTAAAAATATGACCGTGTAATTAACGAATGGGAGCAAACAATCGACTTTCTGGTTCTCAAACCCACAGATTTACAGGGCTGTGGTCTCACAGAATAATACCCCTCGAGCTTGCTCGGTGTTCTTTGGACAGTTACAAAAGGCATGGCATGTAGTGATAAAATTATTATTATTATTATTATTATTATTATTATTATTATTAATATAGTACATTTATTAAGCGCCTATGCAAAGCCCCAAGGCGCTTTACAATAACACATTCATTAACAACACATAGTTCATCATTAATAACTACCTCCATATACACTTACACACACACAGACTCACACTTCATTATGATCCAAGATGTTCAAGTTTTAGCGTTGTGCCATACAATCAATCACAGAAAGGACATCAATCTTCAGATAGACCTTATAACGGGATAAAATCCTGTATGAAAAAATCTTAACTATACGGAGAATACATCATAGCCATAGTTAAATCATTGCAAGCAATGACTCTAAACACGCATTGTATGAACAGTGAAATCTGAATGGGGAGAAACTACAAAATAATCAGGACATTGTAGACATGAACTCTAACAAAGCCATGCACAGAACATGAAACGACCAGGTCGCAAATAGATAGGGATTACACATTAACTAGGAATGAACTTCTGCAAGATATTTCAACACCCAACGCATTGTACAGATCACGTATCTATGGAGCTATCTGAACTTGACGGGCAACACAGAATATGTAAGAAGAAAAAATAGCGGGTGAGGATTCTGTGTAGTCTCTTGTAAATGTCACTAGATGACAGAAATGACACAAACACACATACAAACACATACACGACATGCACAAACACTCACACAAGCGTAAACAAACAGAGATGCCCTGAATAATAAACTTGCGAATAGCAAGAGATGATAACCGCCCTTGAATTTCTCTATGTAATTGGCTTAATACTCACCCCGATAGCCTGCTTGGAGAACATTGGAAGTTATATGGGATTAACATGTTTTGCAGTGAAAATAACAATTGATATTAAATAGCGACATCGCCATATTTTACTTCTTCTAAAGTTATCACAATAAAGGCTTTCAAGAGTCAAACTACAATTTTCTCATAACAATGGCTAATACACTTCAGACTAGTTGTCTTTCATGATTCAAAAATCTAACTGAGACCTCAGTAAGCCCATAAATACATATATACATACACGCATGCCTATATACAGACAAACAAACATACAAACATACATACATACATACATACATACATACATACATACATACATACATACATACATACGTACATGCATACATACAGACAGACAGACAGACAGACAGACACTTCCTGAGAAGGAGTTCAGGAGGCACAAGCAAAATACAAATGATTGACATGCAAATCTGAGACCACTAAAACGTAAAACAGGGACACACACACACACACACACACACACACACAAACTACACACACACACAACTGCATACACAGATAGACACACAGACAAACAGACAGACAGACAGGCATGCCGACGACTTACCAGTCCCATAAATATATTGGCCACTGCCATAAAGGATTCAACGGGTCCAGTGCCCAGGCATTTTGCGAGAAAAGTCCCCAACTTGATTATGACGAACTGCAAAATGCCCCAATGGTTCAGGAGGGAAATGACAGTATTGAAGAAAACGATCAGGCCAGTCACCTTAAAAAAAAAAAAAGCATAAAAACAACCTCAGCATGATTCTGACCAAAATCCATGGATCTGTAATTTCTCGTATAATTCCTTAAAACTCAAAATATCATCGAGCCTTGGGTTTACTGAACATGCCCTTTAATGTTATTTTTCTTTCGTTGTGGATTTTATTATTCGATATTCAAAAACAAACAAAACAAACAAATAAAAAAAGGAATTAATATCTACAGAGAGTCATTTTTGGTACAGAGTCAAAACAAATGCAATTCAATCAAAACTATTTTATAATTACAACTAAGTCTCCGAACGCCTATAAACACATTTGGTGATCAGTAGCTGTTGGATGTTATTCAGGAATGAGCCAGTGAGACTGAGGTGAATTAACAGTTCCACTGCGGGGGGGCCAAGGTTTATAAAGTAGGCTCTCTGCTCCCACCTGCAGGTGCTGTAAGTCCGTCATCGGTGGGGTGTCTTTCATGAAGTGCCATCCTCGACATTCTATGGGAGACATCTCTTCTCTCTCTCCTTGTTCCTGTCTTCTGCCCCGTTTCCTTTCCTCTCTTTTTCTTTGCGTGCAAACGTATCTTACCGTGTTTGACACAATATAGCCGTAATTGTGCTGATGTGTCGTTAAACCCCAACACAAACAAAACAAATAAACAAACGAATCAAAACAGACTTACAGTGAAGGCCAAACCCATGGCACGGAAGTTTTTACCAAAGAGAAAAGCTGATCCGCTGTCAGAGAAATTGGCAAAGGTTTGGATCAAGTCGCCAGCCCACTTGAGGGCGTTGTAGCCAAAGTCTGTTCGCAGTGTCACAATGGCGCACACAAACTGGAGAGCAAACGACCAGAACACGGTATGCCACCTCACCTGTGGATAAACAGTCAAGGCCACAGCCTTACTAACGTCCAGAAGCAGTGACTCTATTCCCCGCCGATGAGACAACATACCGCGTTTGATGGAGTTTTCTTCGGTGGTGAGGGGGGTGGGGGAGGGCGTCATTGTGTCAAACTATAGTTGATGTTATATTCCAACAGGCACAGTTAAAATATTCCTTCAACTCTTTTAGTGCAATGCGCTCGAGGATAACATATAACCATATACTAAACACTACCTGGTGTGGCTAATAAAGGATAGGTAGATTTACCCGACTCGGCTTTTTGGAGAAGATGAAGGAGATGATGAGGATGACTGCGAGGCCCAGCAAGGATTGACAGTTGTGTGGGTGACTTGCTAGGATGTCCACAGCCAGGAACAGGCCCAGGCCCACAGTGGTGATGACGTAAAGAGCACTGGGAGAGACAGATCACAAAATGGTCCATTCAAGGGTATTTTTATTTTATTCACTAAAAGTACATTTCTGGTAGAAAAAAAATATTTAAAAGCAAAAGATTTCTTTCACAACGCATGACCTAAAATCTGACTTTTAATGTTACCTTAAACAGTCGTTGATTGCTCTGATAGATTTTTTTCCGAGCAAGCGAACGGCTGGAAATCCCCGTCTAATTTTAGTATGAGGATACAAACACTCCTAACTGTTCACTACCACTGACATAGAAAAACACATAAAAATGAACGGGACTGCTTACAAATGTTCTCGGATCTCATGGTAGCGTGGCAACCAACATCAGTGAGTGTTCTATTTTAAGCAGGGTGGGGGTACAAACAATCCACAGGGGATTTCCAAGGTTATGCTTAGTCGAATATGAACTATTGATTCTGTCTTACCATTGTCACATTACTTGCTGGCCTTGACATCCATGCTTTTTTGTTCAATGTCTCTGTTAGTTGTACACACAATGAGCACATAAGTAGAAGGACCAGGACACAGGGGAAATAACCCCAGAAGGACTTACTACCGCACAATGAGCCGACATCGCTTTCCTTTCGAAGAAGTCAGAAAGGTTTTTAGATACTGGGGCTGTCCACAGGTCACTCCCCGAGTGGTCAGCAGCTTGTTCAGCAGCCAGATGACCAGAAAGACCGTCAGAACCAGGAGAACGATTGAGCCCTCGTCTCCAAATCTGAGAATGACACACGTAGATACAGTGAAAATGTTTCCTTCTCCTCTGGAGCGTTCTTAAAACGTGCGAACAATGAGCAATAATATCGGATGTTTATAAAAACATTAAGCTGTTGAGGAGTTCACGGGACAAAAGGAAAATGTCAATAATCCATATTCAGATTAGAGTCCACTAAAACGTGAAATAGGGACACACACACACACACACACACACACACATACATATATACATACACACGCAACTGCATGCATACATTCACAAAGGTAAGTTGGACAAGATGGTGTCTTGGCAGCGTAGAACTGAAATATGAAGGTTAATATATCTGTTCGTGGAAAGCGGCATAATCTCCTACGGTGGACTAAGCCTTTTTCAACATATTGACGAAATTGAAGAAAAACACACACACACACATACACACACACACACACACATACACACACACATGACTCTGTTCATAGGGGAAGTTAGTACGTGAGATGGTAGTTCTGACTCATTTTATTTTGTTTTATTTTATTTTTTTGAGAACATGGCTGTCATTTGGGCATAAATATGACCTAGCTTTTTGTTCTAGAGCAACGATAATAATACTCAAACAGATCTTTAAAGGAGGCGATTTCACAGATAGGACCTACAAGTAAACAGCCTAGCGATAGCATGAGATAGGACGTACAAAGAGGCATCCTAGCAATTGTACGAGATAGGACCCACAAGTAACAGTTTCGCAATAGGACCTTTAAGTAAACAGCATTTCAATGGCACGAAGCAAACAGCCTTGCAGTGGCATGATATACAAGTAACCAGTCTAGCAATAGCATAAGACAGGACATACAAACAGACATCCTAGCAACGGCAGGAAATAGTAACTACAAGCAAACAGTCTAGCGATGACACCAGGCAGTGGCGTGTGCCTCGAGAAATGGAGTAACCCCAGGCATTATCCCAACTTGTCAGCTTTCCTGTAGGTTAGCCCTTTGTAACAACGGACGAGGGATAGATTGCAGGGTGAAGTTTTGTGTTTGTGTGCGTTTTTATGCCGCTGCAGCTTTTAAAAATATTTTTACAGAGCATTTAAAAATGTAAGCTGAATAAAAAGAAAATAAGTCATACATCTTGTGCGTTGGCGTTTTGTAACACCGTGCTAATGCTATAATATAGATTCAACTCTAGGACATGCACTAAGAACTATGGACTTACCTGTAATACATGCAGTAAGCAAAGTAAGCGGCGTAGAGCAACAGCAGGCAGACTTTGATGGCCAGAACCAGCAAGTGACGATAGGACTGGAGGAATCCACCCACGGCCAGCTCAAGCTTTTCCACACATTTAACACAAGGACCTCGGTCGTAGGTATCCTCGGGGTCATTGCCCAGACACTCGTTGGAGATGGTCACTTCGTGGCCAGCTTTATCTGGGTCCTTCTCGACCACACGCTGTAGTTGGACGCCATTTATACGATCTTCTGACGTCATTCTGAGACTTAGAGATCACAAGATCTATACTGTCACAGTAAAAGCGTTATTGTTGTTAGAAAGAATAATTAAAGTCTAAACGTCAACGGTAGACACGGATCTCATCAAATATTCACCTGCCAGTGCTGAAAAGGTTAAACCTGCGAGTGAACTATTGTAACATCTATCAAAGCGTTTACACTGTTATACTGGAGCTCGAACTCATAACGTCACTCTAACAAAGCATCGTGTGTCTAGTCTGCCAATACTGGGCGGCATGGCCATGGGGTTAGACTTAGTATTGATATACGTCAGTTTCGTTTAGTTTTGAAATAATTTACGCCTGGTAACATAACAACAAAGACGTTAAGTGTTTACGTTAGATAGGTTTCTTGCTTCCATGGGCATGGCTCCACATTCGACACATCTGATGTCATCAGTCTGCTCTCCAGTATAATAGTGTAAGCTCCTTGACATCAACATGTCAACTATTATACACTGGAAGTTTGGCAGGAATGAAGGCGTCAGGCAAAGACACAGAAGAAGAAAATCAAGACCATCTCTGCCTTTATGTGTCTTCGGGAACACCAGTTCTCTATAGAATAAATTTGACAAACTGCAAGCTGCGTGCAAATATCTATAGGAATACAAAGAAACCTCATTTCTAGGTTTTGTAGAAACCTGGTTGGACGATACCACCACCAATTCAAATGCTGGTGTCGACAATCACTATTGCCTGTAAGACCAGGGGCGGAGGTTTGTGCCTCTACATCAACGAGCTATGGGCCCACCGACACAATGTCACTATGAGAGAGTCCCTATACACGCCCAGCATCGAATTGCTAACTAATATCAGACCTCATTATCTTCCCAAGGAATTTACAAATGCCATTGTCAATAATAGTGTATTTTCCACCCAAAGCCGACCCGAATGAAGTGACTAATATATTGACATGTCGAAGACACGACCAGGAGAGTCACTTACCAGATGCTATGAATATCTCTCTTTGTGACTTCAATCACTGCCGAATGGACCCTACCCTCCCCCATTGGTATCAGTACGTAATCTGTGCCACCGGAGAAAATAACACAATCGATCTACGTTACGACAGCACCAAAGGCGGATATAAGTGTATGCCCCTGCCACCTCTGGGCGAGTCAGATAATAATAACTTGCTTACTCCACGCCACCGCACGTCACTCAAATCTTCGAAACCCGTCATGAAAACCATAGGACAAAGGACATGCGACATTCTGGGGATGTCTTGACTAGAATCGTGCAGTGACATTGACGAGCTCACCGATACGATTAATAACTATTTTGCTCTTCTTTGAGAATAATACTATTAAAACAAAAGTTGTTAAATGTTTCTCTAATAATAAACCCTGGATTGCCGGAGATCTCTGGGAAAGTGTCACAGAGAAAAAAAAAGAGGGATAAAGAAAATGAAAAAGGAAAGTTTCTGATGTTAAAAAATACGTTGAAACGAAAAAGTAAGGAATGTCTAGAAAATTATAAGATAAATATTGAATAAATCCTGGCAAAGTGATGACATCACGCCAGCGTGGTTTGGCCTTAAGAAATTGACATGATACAGCTCGGTTAAAAATACAATCTATACAGAAAACGGATAAGTATGCCAAGGAACTGAATAAATGTTATAACTCTTCAACTGAATTAAGATATCAAAGAAAACCTGGGGAAACTCACCAAAACATGTAATTATATTCAAATGATAGAAGTGAGCACTGTATTGACACACTTGAAACAGATAAAAGTAAATAAAACATGCACCCCGACAGACTATCTGATAAACTGCTACGAATGGCTGCTGAACAACTTGTGCTAGTGTTTACGGATATCTTTTAGTTGTTTCAGCTATATGGAAAAGTGTGAAAATAATACCTGCCCCCTCCCCATTCCCTCCGCCCTCAGAAAAAAATTAATACGCCTTGCCTGAATGACATATATGGCAGTAGCGCTAGTATCAATTATATTTAAGTGTTTTGAAAAGAAATAGTCATAAAAATTATAATTTACCTCACAACAAATTTGAGTTAGATCCCTACCAATTTGCATATAAAGATGAATGGCATGTTGAAGATGTCATGTTTATATTTTTAGACGACATTTTGAAACATCTTTCCACAGCCTAATTAGACTGACATATGTCATTTTTTTCTTCTTTTTCAGAGTGCATTAGTGCATTATGTGTCAAAAGTGGGGTAAAAACGCTCTTGGTTTTGACTGAGAAAGACATGATAGCCATATATAGCCCTCTCTGGACCCTAAAATGACTCCACGAAAGATGGGGGAAGGGAAGCAAGAATAGAGGACATGGGAGTAGGGGCACAGGAGAAGGCAAAAGAAGGCATAGAAATCATGGAAAAAGGTGTAGTAGATGAAACAAACATGTTCTGCGGATGAAAGTTCGATCAGAAGCTCTTTAGGGCTGTTTTTCTAGGGAAAATTTAAATTTTAATGCGCTTTTCTCAAAATGTATTTTTTAAAAACACAATTTAATATGCTGTCTTCTTGTTTATTTATGGACTGAATGCTGTATAATTTGACATGAAAATGGAACAAAACAATACCAAAAAAAAAAAAAAATCATCGGAGATTTTTAATAACTTTTAAAATTTTTGATTTTAGGGTCAAATTTTCGCAAAATCCGTGATTTTTTTTTTTTTTTAATATAAAAAAAAGGTATGTAAAAGGTCAAGGAATTTTCGAGAATTTGACTCCAAAATATCAGATTTCTCAAAAACAGAATGATATATAAAAGAACTTGTGACAAAATTTACATATTGTTTTGTTCTGCATGTAAAGAAGTAAGAGAGAAGATAACACATTTTTGTTGAAAAACGTCAGGTTTAGAAAAACATAATTAGAATTTTGTTTCCAAAGAGAAAATACTGAAATAAAAAGCTGTTATATCGGCCTCTCAAACTAAAAACATAATTATTTCACGTTTCTCTCTGTGATTTCTATAACTCAATTTGCCTTCTGTGGGGCATCTGCTCATATTTTTTTTAAAATCCCTTTTTGCTCTGTTACCCCTATCAGTAATGGCCTACCGTGGAGCATTGTCAGGATCATCGGAAGCCTATATGCGGCCGTCACGTTTTCCTTGGTTAGGAAAAGGTGGCTTGATCCTTGATGCAACAGCTAGTGGACCACTGTGCTCAGAAACAGTGTAAATAGGCAAAATTATGTTCTCATAAAGCCGTGGGAACTTCATTTTAGAGGTTCGGGTGAAAACAAATTTTTGCTGATTTTCTGTGTGGTCAGCGTCTCCAGTGGTGGTCAGCCAGTGTCCATTGCAGGCACTCGAGCTCCTGATATTGCTGGCAAAGATCATAGTCAAGTACTTTCTGCACTATTTTCCCTTCAAAAGCGAAATACTGTCGATCTACAATTTAATATCAAACCCCGACCGAGCGAGGTATTGGTCAACTGTTGAATCACCACCATTTCAAGGCCTCAGAATATACACATCAAGTTGTTATACCATTTTTATATTCGCAAAAGCCTAACTTTCAAGAGCAAACAAAAGCCCAAAAACGATTGTGGCAAAATCGAGTTATAGCCCCTCCCACCCCCTCCCCTCTTAAAGATGACAAAAGTGGAACGTTTAACTTTAGATAGCACACACTTTACTGATTCGATTTGTTACAAGTTCTTAGAACATGAATCTCAACAACCATGACCATTCTGCAGCAATAAACCTTTTCTAACACAGGTGAAACGAACCTTGGTCAGTAAAATTGACTATAACAAACTACTTACATGAAGTTAGCACCAACGCCAGGCAACTATACTGATAGCTTAGAATGTCTGACTGATGAGATAGCATGGATGGTTACCTCATAGCTAAGTTGTCGAGAGCAAAAATTGTATTGATCAGCAATGACGCACTTATATTTGCCACGTGATGCTGGCCTAAGACTAGCTTTTCCTTTATTAAAAAGCTGTGCCACACAACAGCTCTCAAGCGAAACGCCACAGTCAAGACTGAGTGGATTTAGCAAATAATCTCATTTTTATGTTCAACGGGGCCACAAAACGTTGGTCGTTGACCGTATCTCGACATACACAACTGCTGTAAAGTGCATCTATGTATCTATCTATCTATCTATCCATCTATCTATCTATCTATCTATCTATCTATCTATCTATCTATCTATCTATCTATC
>JBCAUA010010090.1:0-13181 GCA_038406235.1 Peronia verruculata | reverse complement strand
ATCTATCTATCTATCTATCTATCTGTCTGTCTGTCTGTCTGTCTGTCTGTCTGTCTATCTATCTATCTATCTATCTAGCTTAGCTATCTATCTATCTATCTATCTATCTATCTATCTATCTATCTATCTATCTATCTATCTATCTATCTAGCTTAGCTAGCTATTGATCGATCGATCGATTGATCTGTCATTATCTATCCATTCGTCTAATGTATCCAAATTTTGTGTCTATCTCTCTAATCCCAATACTGTTAATGTAGTAGATGTCTTGAGCCATTACTCTTGCAAATTGACTAGTTTTCCTTTCGTCTTTACAATCCTTTAGTCGTTTTTTTCACTGACATATTGAATGTTTAATACAGCGTAAAATGCAATTTAAAACCCATTTCTCAAACCAGAGTGATTGGACATAACATTCTTGCATGTTTCTACATTTTCGCTATAATTTGTTTAGTGGGTAGATTGCTTTAGGAGGATGTGACATTGTTTTCATTCAGTTAAACTGTCTTAACTTGCTATTGTCCAAATAGAACTCCCCAGAACGTGCAGCCCTCTAAATCATCACAGTTATTGAGCATTTCAAACTCGCAACATGTAGACTTTTAAATGTAATTCACCTGTGTGTGTGAGACAATCATCTGCATTCAAATCTTGATTTATATATTATATGAGACGCTACAAGATGAAATCAGGCGCTTGTCAAACTGAGCCGACCTGAGAAATCTCGTGGAATGAATTTTAATGCATTTTTTCCCCTTCGCCACTGCCTTGAATATCAATCTAAAAATGCATCTCAAAGTTCACTGTGCTGAAATAGATCGATTGAAAGCCCAATAAAGTTGCGTGGATTTATAACGATTTACAAAAATGAGCGGCCATTTTTTTCAAAAATAAATAAATAAATAAAAGTGACTAATTACACAGATTTATCTGCACTTTGAATTTGCACATTTGTTGCAGATCACAATTACTAAAAAAAAAAACCAATAAGTTACTAGACTGTAATGACAGTGGTATGCAGGTGTCTTGCCGACCAGTCTTTGGTACATGGCAGTAATCATTGTTTCATTAACCATTTCACTGGTACATTGTGATTAACATCCGAGCAAGCAATGATATCTAATGGAAACTAGCACAGCCAGTTGGCACGGGTATCCGGAGTGGATGCGGGCGGGGACAAAGGAATTAAGATCTGAGGTGTTTGTCGCCACCGAGCAGGACAGCACTCAGGGACCGAGTTTTTAAGAAAAGAAAAGGCCACTGTGCCAAAGAAGAAAGTTTAGTTCTAGGGGACATAGATTTTTGTTTGTTTGTTTGTTTGAGGGGGGGGGGGGATACAAATCACTAGAATGCAAAAAGGGGATGGGAAGAGGAGGATCAGAGGATAAAGAAGGAAAAAAGCCTCTAGGATAAGAGGGGGAAGGGAGATAACTAAATCAGGCAGGATTTAACAAGAACCGACAACAATATTTCAGGTTTCACCCCCCTTTTTTAACAAAGACCTGCCGAGATAACCACAAATAGGAGGTTGAAATAACAGTTATCAGATTATTCTCCCTTGTCTCGTTTTGCTTGTTTTCAACAGAATGTGAGAAATCTATCACACTCTCAGCACTACTTTTGTTACAGCTACTTCTACTCAAGTTAATACACAACATGCCAGTAAAACATACTATATGACAGTACTGACAGATAAGTGGAGTCATTGAAGGGATCGTAGAGACCGAATTCTTAACACACACACACACACAAACACACACACACACAACACACACACACACACACACACACACACACAACGCTCCAATCCAGCCAAGAAATACACAGTAACTGTGAAATCACGGTTAAACAACACATTGAAAGGTTTGTAAAGAAAAGAGTATGGATCGAAAGAATGCTTTTACTGAATTAAGTTTAAGGTGAAGAGAGGGGCATGCCATGAAATATGGTTTTTGCTTAATGATTTCAATTTAGGGTTTTGTTTTGTCGTAAAAGTTATAACCTTTTCTGAAAGTAAAAATTGTATTTTAACGTGGATTTGCCCATCTTGACCCATGATCAATCAAGTGATGTCATGTCGCGATCTACTGTCAACCAGGATTTGAGTCCTGATGGTTGCTATATGCAGAGTTAAATCGCCTTTACCAGTATAGGACTCGATATTGGCAAAGCATGTATGAGACACTTGAATATGACCTCTTCTGGCAATATTTTGAACTTCCATGGACTCTGAAAGAAAGTAGGTTCACTATCACCAAGATCACCAGTTTAAGATTTCACTAAGTGCTCTAAACTTCACTTCCACCTCCCAGCAAGGGGACAATTGGGCAATTAGTCAGTCAGTCAGTCAGACAGTCAGTCAGGTAGGCAGTCAATCCGGAAGTCAGCGCAGTCAGGCAGGCAGACAGCCCATCAGGGAGTCAGTCAGTCAGTCAGTCAAGAAGTCAGTCAGTCTGTTGGCCAGCCAGCCAGGCAGGCAGCCACTCAATCAATTCTTCAGCTGATTACTCAGTAGATCAGGCTGGGATCAGTCAGTCACTTAGGCATTCAGTTGAAGTGCCAAGCAAACCGACAGTCAAACAGAAACTCAAGCAGGCAGTCAGTCAGTTTTCAAACAGTATGTATTCGACGGGAAAATATAGTTCAATAGTGTGATGATGAAGTCCTTAACCAGATCGACTGGCCTTTAATATTATACAGTCAAACCGCTGTCCAAGTGGAAGGGAGAAAAGACCGGACATTCTGAACACACATAATGTTGCGACCAAAGAGCTACACTTGAGATAACCGCCCGCGGGAGGTTAAAAAGCGTTTTGTATACCATAATCAGGTGGTCAAAAGAGATTAAGTGGCCTACTGTAACCACGTTTTCCTATTCTACCAAGAAAAATTGATCGTTTAGTTTTATTCGGGATGTTGGAAAAGATTTTGTAAATTGTATATCTAGACTTTAGACCTCAGAATCGAGAGGTTTCACTCCAGGCCACTTGGCTATGGGAAGGATATGGTTTGGGTTGGAGTTAGACTGACGGGTTAAGGTTAGGGCAAGAGTTTGGGTGAGATACATAAATACTTCAACTGCGGTTAGATATTTTATTAAACTATTAATCATGCATGATAGCAATCAATAGACTATTGCATCATCTTGGTCACGTGGCAGTAGTAGACTTCTCCAATGTTTAATTGCATGAAAGGACACAAATTAAATCTCAGGGATGATTTTTGTTGTTGAAGGTACTTCAGACAGAAAACCAGTAATTCGGGTGTTTTGGATAAGAACTCATAGTAAATTGCTACCTTCTGTAACTGCACAGTGCAATTATGCTGAATTAAAATAAAATAATTTTTAAAAAAACACACAAAACACAAAGCAAACAACAACAACAAAAACAACAACAAAATCGATGTTATTCAAGATACAATGAAAACAAAATAAAATAAAATAAAATTCCATGGTAACGCAAGAAAAAGGCCATGTCATAACAAGAAGACTGAACAAGCAATAGTGAAAGCGATAGTTGTGTTTCTAATGAATAAGCCCTTGGACTGGCAGAGAGCAGATTCATCAATAGAGAAAGACATCATTATAAACCTCTAGACATCGTGACTCAATGGCACAGTAAAAACGCAAACGCTCAGAAACTTTACGAGTGTAGGCCTTTGCAGTCCTGGAAACGTAATCAGTTTTAACGCGGGAGGGCAGTGGAGTGAATATTCAAATAGTTCTCGCAGCGAGAGGATTGAAAGTTACAAATAAACAGGAAATCAGGGAAGCAAAGATTTCTTCTTTTCTTCCAACAGTTATACCCCAGTACGTTCCCCTTAAACTTGATGATCTGAAAATAATGAATCAGCTCACTTTAAAAGGCTTCCCATGGATTAGATCTAACAGGTATGGCAAGAAAATTTCCAAGATTTACTTACATTTCATTTTTTGTTTTGTTTTGAAGAAACGGCCACAACATTAAAAACAATAAGAACATCCACAACAACAAAATTCTAACGGTTACGGCCTTGATCAGCCTTTCATCCTCCAGAGGTGGTTATTTCCGTTTACAATATAAAACAACAACATCAACAGCAACAAAAACAACAACAACAAAAGCAACAACAACAACAACATTATGACTTCTCGGCTTTTATCAAGTAATCACTGTTTTCCACCTCTCTCAGGACAGGCAGACACCCCCCCCCCCCCACACACACACATAAGTAGAAAGACAGCCGAGAGACTGTGGTTCTATATCACTGGTTGATAAGAGAAAAATATTTCCGAAAAATAATTATAACAGCACTGAGTATAACAGATGCGAAATCAAGACTGTGTTAATGCCTGATTTACAGCTAAGGTGCTCAGCAAGGCCTTTCCTAGCCTGACAACACTTCTCCATCAGCTGGGGCAGTTGTGCCTGATGTAGAGCAAGGATATCCTACAATGCCCCTCCCACTTTGACCTGCCACTTCTCCATAGGTTGGGGCCATTGACATACAAGAAGAAGAGTCGATGCGCAGGGACAACCTCCGGTCCAATTTGACATAAAGTTTTTTGTTTTTTTTTTTTCTATACGTGCTTCTTTAGTGAGCCCGCTCGGATCCCATAGCTCAGCTTTTTCTCTACGTCGTCAGACAGGATTTTTTAAACAACAAACCGCTAAGACAACTTCCCGCTGGAGGTTGAAAGGCAGATCTATACTGTAACCGTAGATCAGCTATGAGATTTTTTTTTTTTTTTGAATAATGACCACTATAGAAACTGAACATGCGCGCAGGGTCTAGTTATACTAGTATCTCTATGGCTTAGGCTGAACCGTATCCGACATTGAGCCAGGGTGTACTACAATCCCCCCTCTCACTTTGACCAGTCAGTTTCTCCATAGGCTGGGTCAGAGAGACAAGGAAGAAAGACCCGAAGCTAACATTCTTCATAATGCGTCAACATGGGCCTTCGACACTGAACAATATCCAGCAAACCAAGATCTAACAAGAACACCATCCAAGGTGTATATCATTCTGCAAAACATTGTCGTTGGCCTCATTCAGTCATAGCTGATGATGGAAAGTGTCCTTAACCCTTTTGCTACCAGGACACATGTATGGCATTGTGACTAGCTCTTATACTTTAAAATCGATGATCTTTTACCTCCAAATGTAGCTTTTCTGCCAAGAGCATCTCTTTGTTTACTTTGATAAAAGTTTTAGTAGATAAATGTTAAATTTATGCCTAAGAATCTTGTTAGTTATAACCGTGGGAATTCTACAATCACAACAGCGATCTAATCGACAATGTCGTTCCTGTTTTGTTTGTTTTTTTATAAACCTACTGATACTTTGGATCAAATCTGTTTTACCTCTTGGGCAAATGTCTCCCTAAGTAAGAGATGAGGGTGAATCTACTCAAATATACACTCATTATGTTATGTGTATAAATTACTTTAGAAACAATGTTATAGTAATCAGATACTTGCTCTATTTTGCCTACCTTTCAGTTCGTCAACATGATGCATGGTCATTAAATGGTCTATTCAACTTAAATGTATGTTTATGCAATAACTGAATGTAATTAAACGTCTGAGCTGTTTATTTACAGAAATGACAACCGAAGTATAAACTTTTACTTGACAACCAAATTTCCATGGATTAACAGTTTCACAGCCTGGTTGCTGAAAGATAGCATTGCTTTCGAGGTAAATTCTGTTACATTTAACTACCTTAGGTCTTAGGGGGTACCACTATAGAAAAATTAGTTCTTCCAAAATTCTCAAGGTTACGCCTATGAACTATGGTATGATAGACTGCCCTCTATTTTCTGTTAGTTTGTTAGCCTGATTTTTGGTTGTTGTTGTTGTTGTTGTTGTGTGTGGGGGTGTGTGTATCTGTGTTTTAGATTCTTCTCCCAGGGGTTAAGCCTATGAATTATAGTCTGAACTCTGTGTTTTTGTTTGTTTACGTATTTGTCTGTTTGGTTGATTGATGTATTTTAACTTGTTTTTGAGTGTTTGTTTTATTTTGTTTTTTGAGTGTTTGTTTTATTTGTTTGTTTGTTGTTGTTTTTTTTTTTTAGTTTCTGGTGAACACTCTGAGAGCTGAGCTTATGAATTTATGATTAGAGGTTTTTTTTTCTTTTTCCTTTTTTTTTTTTTTTTGTCAAAGACAGTGTGGAGATAAGAATATACTGTGCTTATTTTTTATTTTTTTTATTTTCACAGAGGCCTGTTTGTTTCTAAGTCATATTTTCCTCTGATATGTAATATAACCCATAGCGGTCTTTAATGAATCACAATTTTATCGACGTTTTCATTATCTGCGCTTATATCATTGCATAAGCACCTATGGAATTACATATCTCTGACAGTTTCCCTCAGGTCTTGACAAGCCGTGGACGAAGTCTTAGCCTTGAAAAAGGAAATGACTGAATTTTCCTGTGTCACCAGTAAGAAAAACAGTGTTTGCTTTTCACGAATGGTGGCTCTCTCGAAACACATGTCGCTTGAAAGCGACCTGGTTTTTGTTGTTATTGTTGTTTTCTCTTAAAGCCTTGCCTTGTCTGAATATCAAAATCCTATTAAAACGGTGTCTATGTCCATTCTAACTTGTTTGACCCCTGATCGTTCAACTGATGCCCTTGTACTTTTCTCAACCAGGGCTTGGCTTCCTCTCGCTATTCTATACAGTGATAGATCATCATGTTTGATTATCAGAATTGGCTGCTTGACACAAATGTGATCTCTTTTAGCAAATATCTTGAGCCCCAATACAACGGAGCAAAATTGGACGACCACTCTGAGGCGAAAAAAACTCACGATCGCACAGATTACGTTTGTCAACAAAGAGTTTGCCTTCGGGCAACCAATGTGCTTCAGTTTAAAGGACGGTGATCTCAAAACTGAAAATTGTTATCTCCTATCACCTCACATTATCTTAGTTATTAACCATTTTATAGCAAAAAAAAAAATAATCAATTACTGCAAATACTGATTTAAAGCAATATTACATACATATTTTGTCCAGCAAGATTCCCCACTGTGAAATGAATTAGGAATGATGCAGTAATTAAAATAGAGGTATGAAATTGTGCAATAAAGTCCAATAAAGCAAGCTGATGCAATCCAGGTGGTAAACTGCAATACAATCAGCCTACTGTTTTATTGTCGCGCAGTGTGGAAGAGCCATGTCAGCTCTCTAGTGTTGTTTATTCTCTGATAAGACAATGCGCACTGGATTGCTGTGTAAACCATCCTGACACTTTTTGTTCTATATGAGGAGAACTTACTCCACTCCATAAGTAAAAGAAGGTGACAAATAAAACGGCACCAACTTACGTACAGACATTTTTTTTTTTTAAATATAAATTTGGTGATCAAGACAAACCATGGGCATTTTATGTGAGTTGCAGAATAATAAAGTAGTGCATAAAATGGCCAAAGACAGAGAATGAACAAGTAAATCATTACAATGACTGTTACTTTTGTATGATGAAAATTGTGAGTTTTTCAAAGTTAAACAAGTCAAATATTATATACTCAAAGTGTCGATCAACATTGAAACCATTGCCTCAGGACGAAGAGAAACCTGTGCCTCTTCCGCCTGCAGGCCAGCTTGATGACAGCAACAGTAGGCTACTGATGATGAATATTTCAATGGTATTGTGGATGAATAGGGTCAATTTAAAGCAGAGTTGGGTGGAAAAAATGCCCCATTTGATAATCAAGAGGAGAGAATATCTTGATGAATTAGCCAGGGACATTTTCTTGTCCAAAGTAAAAGAGTGAGCGCTCTCTTCTCAGTCACTGCAATAGAATCTTTTACAGAAAAGTACCAGAATAATTCTGTTTCCTAATTGCATTCATATCACACAGATTTTGTATCCTATTTTCAACTGGAGAATTAATGGTTTTTGCCTCTGTAATGATATTAATGGTCTTATGCACAATGATAACGTCCCAATGAATGGAGGCTTTTTATAGATTCAAGCAAAGCAAGTTTAAAAGCACTAGCAACGTTAAGCCTTGGCGCATGCAGTGGGAAACGTGTGAATCAATAGACCTTCCTCTTAAAGTGCGCCAGTATGCAAAACATAATTGTAGTATTTGTGGTGATCTCAGATTAATATCTTAAATTCTTCATTGCACATAGAATGTACCTAACATAAATGTTTCTTGTGCCTTTGGAATAGTCGTGCTGATACCAGTCATAGCATTAGAATACAAGGGTCAGAAAGGGGTGACAGTGTGATTGGCAAGCACAAGATTCAGCATAGTAAATCAACAATATTCTCTAGTAAATCAACAGAAAGTGTTCCTGCCTTTGCTTCAAATAAAACTGAGATTAATGAAGAACTTTGTCAAAGCTATCGGCAGAAATGGAGATGGCTTTCATTACCTCACGGAGCGATTAGGAGACAACAAAAGTGAAGTGAGGTATTTTTTGAAGGCCCTGGAATTCATGAGATATTGAAATACTCATTATAGAACAACTAAATCCACTTGGACATGCAGCCTGGGAAGCATTCCTTTAGGCTGTGGCAAAAATATGGGAAAGTACAGAGGGAACAACTTTCTAACTGTGTGGAAAATCTGCTGGAATAATACTATCATTTGGGAACTCGTCTGTCGCTTAAAATACAATTCCGCACTCGCATCTTGACTTTTTTCCTACCAACCCCAGAGATGCCTGTGATGAGTATGGTAAAAGGTTTCACCAAGATATGATAGTGGTGAAGAACAAATATCAGGATAGGTATGATGAGGGACTGCTGTTGGTTACTTCACCATGAAACAGAACCTCCACAAAAGTAAAAATGCAACAGCCTCGAGCACATTTGACTTATTGAAAGGATACTGCTACTGTGTAAGTTCTAATCTTGGTTGGATAAATAATCTATGGACTCTTTATCAGGTTTTTAACACTTTGAAATGTTCTGCGTGGTGATTGAAATGTATCTGTGGTTTACTTTGCATTCTCAGAGATATTTCGAAAACACTGAATATTATAAAACCTGACGTGCTAGTGCAAATTTGGCGTCAGATCTGAAATTTGTGACCCAGAATTATTATCAAACACATGTTTTCCAAGTGACAGACAAAACGTGAAAAGTTGTTGACCAGTGTTATCAGTATACGCTTTCATAGGCACTCGAAAATGAACTTCCTTGTCGAATAAATAATACAATTGTCTTTTATATTGCTGCCTCAAGTCAAAGCACATAATATATGGAGTTTATGACATAATGAAGATTAAGACACTCTTGGCCCTGGACAACCTGGAAGTGAGTCTGTGGGAGGCCTTATGATTATGGGGTCAGTTTTGTTGGTGTGCACTATTTCGCTATCTATTTGTTTCTCATTTCTGGACCGATTCTAATCAAATGCGACGTAGATCTACGTCATTTTCACACACAAACTCACAAACAAAAATAATAAATAAATAATAAATAAATAAATAAATAAATATTAGGTATGCTAGACCCATTGTGTTCCTAAGTTTCTAAAAAGAAAAAAAAAATGTTTTTATTAAGGAAAAAAAGGAAAGGGGAAATTTGAAATCTCACTACATGGTGTTTTTTTTTTTTTTTTGCTTACGACGAGCTGAAAATAAATGACGTTTTAGATATTATGTTTACTGTGTTTGGCACAATATAGCCGCGGTGGTGCTGATCGTTAAAGCCCAACATAAACAAACAGGCAACAACCAGATATAACGCCAAACAGCTTGTGCACCACATTCCACTGACTTCCACTGATATTTGACATGGCAGACAGATTTAAATGGTAGCCATGATAGAAACGGTAAAATGCAGTATGGCCGTATTTTTACTGTCAACTGTTCCAGAAAACCGATTTTTTGTATCTGCTATATACATGACAAAATTCGATAGAAAAGGTAGAAAGAACAATTCTGTAAAAAGGATTTTAATGAATCTCCTCCAGGACTGGTCACCTCTACTCTTCCCCCCCCCCCCCTTCCGGGCAATCTCTTTAAGGTCCCTCAAAAACTATTTTGCAGTAATTTTGCAGTTGACGTTAACATTAACAAGATATCCCGAAAACACCCATCAAGAAAATGAAAACTCACATTATTAAACAGACAAAATATTATGATATGTATGGATCTGTAGACTTATATTTTGACATCGTTGGCGTGAAACGTGGCTGCAATCAGCTGTTACATTTTATATAATAACTAGTGAAAAAAAACAATGTTAATGCAATTCTAAAAGATTATCGAGGCTGCATAAATGGTACTTGTACCTATTTTCAGCCTAATATTTATGCTGCTTGTTTTACTATAATAATGAAACAATGTTTTTTAACTCTGGGATATTGTGATAAATGAGTCACAGAAAAAGTCCACTTTATTTCGTTTGTGACGTATAATGTGAATGTGAAAGGTCACAGTCACTATAGTCTCTTGATCTCATGTCGGTAATTAGGTTAAAGTTTTGACCCGTATTAGATAACATCGGTAGCTAGTTGAACAACGTAATTTATATGGTGCAAGTTAGTCGATGGCAGTCTAGTTAATATTGCGTAATGGGAGATCGTTTCGCAGATTATCTGCCTTTTACAAAAGAGGGACGACTTGTGTAAGGGGAGATCATTTTGACCAGCCCTATTACTTCCCTCTGCCAGATAAAAGAGGTGTTGAGCAAGTAGTGTAAGAGGTAAACATCCTTATATGCCTTGTCATCCGAAAGACTGGTTGCCAAAAAATTTTAATTTGATAGAATTATAACAATAAGATGAAAACATCCTTTTTACATCAACATTTTTCTGGATTTTTTCATTGCGTATGTTTCAAGCAAAGGGCGCAAAAGTGATTTTTCTTTCCTCTTTACACTTCTTGTTCAATCCCTCTTTTGTCTGGTAACGGGAAGTAATAGGACTGAGAAAACGATCTCCCGTTCATTGCATAATTTATTTGCTGATTTGTTTGTGTTACTTAGCAATTACATGTGTTTGACTGAAAACTCATTAATTTGTTATCATTTTAACAAACTTATGACAATTTGGGGTTAGTGAAAGTGGTCTGCAGATTTGGGGACTGAAGAGAAAAACATGGGTGCTGATGGTGAGTCAGTAGGGTTAAAAATATTTCCTTCCATAAAGTAATATAATGGGATGTTTGTTGTTCATTTGCCTCTTTCATACGCCTTTTAGCATGATGGAAGTTGTATTTCTCCCCCTGTATGTGGATTCTGTAACAACTGGTTTCTCTTCAATGCTGGCTTCACTCCGACCAGCCATCTGTCTCTTAGAGAGCCTATATCCCTGAAATCTGATTTCCTCATGAAGTAGCAAACTTGACTCCAAATAACTAATTGAAGAATTACCCCATCAATATGGTTTGTAAGAAATTATTAACGAGGCTTGAATGTTTGCTTGCATCTTCCATGGAAATGAATTGCATAAACTCATGTCCCTGATTTATGCAATATCTGGAATCCAAAATCTTGTTTTTATTGTTTTGTCATGTTCTGTCTGGTTATCGTTCTCTCTAGTTTTCCTAACAAAAATTACATTATTCTTTGCATTAAATAACAAGCTTTTTCCAGAAGACTGAGTTTTTCTAGAAAACTAGAAAAAGGTGACAATTATTTTTTAAGGAAGTGAGAAATACATGTTTGAAGTACTAATACATAGTTTTGAACTGCACTGGATTTTGGACCTAGTAATGTAATTTTCATAGTTTCCTTTTATTACGAGGATAATATGGAAGTCCGCTATTCGAAATGTTGCAATATCCTAAATAAGTGATACTCGTGCAAATAGATTAATTGAGACTCCGAATTGGACTAAGAACCCAATCCTGTTAAAACCAGAACGTTACAGCAACACTATCCAACACATACAAGGTTAGGGAAGAGTTCTCTCTGATAAACCTATGGCCCCGAGCTAATGAAAGAATTTGGGAAGTGTGTGCCTTGCTAGCCTTCGGTGGGTTAAAATCAAGACCAGGATAGGGACCAGGAACATCAGAGCCTTACCTGAGAGCGGAAAAGGTGCACAGACACAACGTGAAGATGCTTGTCCCGTGTGAGACAGGATGGACCGGAACAGGACGGACAAAACACATGATCGGAGGCATTATCATGCACTCTGGCCAGTTACATTGACACCGTGGGCAACGAGAGCACTAGCTGTCATGAGAACTCGTCTCCCCAAGGAGCCTCACTGGAGGATTCAACACCAAGGTCACCAGCTTACAATGTTATGCTCCTGCAAATGCATCATTACAGAGAACAAAGATGAATTTAACGGAGGTATCCAAGCAGCCGCAAACAAAACACAAAGAACATGAGACTTGAAAATCCTTGTGTGAGATGCAAATGCAAAAGTGGGGTCAGATAACACAGAGAATTCAAATGGACAGACAGGGCAATGGAGAGCAGAATGAAAACAGCAAATTCTTCACAGAATTGGTGTTTCTCCCACCAATGTTGAGCCCAACATAGTCTTCACTGTTCCTAAATATGAACTCTGTATATATGTTGAACAAATATGGTGACAACACCCACACTTGTCTTACTCCTCTTTCCATGGAGGTAAATTTTGATGTTTCGCCCTTAATCCTTATTGATATTTTTTGATGCCGGTATAGATTTGTTATAATCCTGATGTCATTTCCATCGATCCCGATCTGTTCCAAACACTCGATAATTTTGATGTGAAGTACACTGTTAAAGGCTTTGGAATAGTCAATGAAGCAAGCATAAATTTCCTTTTGTACTGTGATATTTTCTGTGATATTATATTGAGGCAAAATATTGTTTCTCTTGTTCCATTGTTTGCTCTGAATCCAAATTGTTCCTCTCCTATTTCTCTGTCAATGTTTCGCTTTATTCTGTTAAGAATGATTCTCAAAAAAACAACTTTGTTGTATGATGCATTAGGCTGATAGTTCTGAAGTCTCCACATTCTGCTGCTCTTGTTTTTCTAGGGAGTGTGAAGAATATTGATTTTGTAAGGTCTTCTGGTAATTGACCTGAATCATAGCTGTCATTGTATAATTTAGTCAATTTCTCAATGCCAAAGTCTCCTAGTAATTTTAACATCTCTGTTGTTATCCCATCTTCACCTGGTGCTTTCCCATCTCTCATCTGTTTAAGAGCGTTTTCAACTTCCATCTTTAGTACTGGGGGGGGGGGGGGGGGGGCCTTCAACTTTTTTTTTTTTGGGGTTTTT
>JBCAUA010010079.1:0-13182 GCA_038406235.1 Peronia verruculata | reverse complement strand
ACCACGGTTGTGGACAGCTGAGATAACCACCACTACAGGAGGTTGAAAAGCTTATAAAAACCATAACCATAACCGCAGTTAGTTTATTATGTTGCTACATTTTTCCCGCTCCCGGTATAATTATATTGCTTTTCCGCAAAGTAATATTGATCGCACCCATTGTTCCCTCGCTGCAACTGTGGCCCGTCAACAAGATTTAACTCAGTACATGAAAAGAAGCAAAGACAATAAGTAGGAAGTTGAGGGCATTGATTGAACACCAAATTTCGAGTCCGTGTGGCTGTCTGTCAGGTGGATATCATCATCATCATCATCATCATCACATTATAATTTATAAAACAGAAAATGATTGTCCAACCGGCAACTAACTAAACAATTTTTAAAAAAGCAAACAATATATATAAATAACTTCATCTTGATGTTGAAATGAAAGTAGAAATGTAATCCAAATTTTCGAGTCAACTTGACTCTTCTTCAGGGTAACAAAGTCATTATCGTCATAACATTATTACTATTTTACAAAATTCTTAAAATTAAGACGACTGCCTAACCGATAACTACTCAAACACATTTTAACAAGGCAAAAAACAATGTGAATAACTGGATGTAACATGGACAGTGCGATGCCACACAAGAAATTGATCTCATACTTCATAGTGATGTTATCAACCCGCGATAATTTCTATAGTTCAGATGATACCCCCATTATGATTTATCCAGTACAAAGATTCATTTATCACAAGGACACAAGTTTCTGACACACAATTGAGGCATGCAATGATGAACAATTTTATTGTTTTACTATTCTTTTTTTTTTTTTTTAATAACCTTTAAAAATACACAAATTCATTATAATTGAAATTATTGGCCTCCATCTTGTACACATACATGAACAAGCATTATAACATTCATAGCCTCAACAGAGTAACATGCATATCAGCAAAATATGCACATAGAGGATTAGAATCCTTAACATAAGGAACATCTTCAAAATTCACACACATTAAGATTCAACATGCTTTTCGCACTATCGTACAATGCTTCAAACTCAGTCGGTATTTGAAACTCAATATGGTTTGTCTTTGTCATCCAAATTGCAGAGATGCCATATTTATTATTACTGTGAACTGAACGAAGCAGATTGCAGATGACTAGGCAGGTGAATATTCAAACTACAGTGTTTTTGCAACTTGCTGATTCAATATTTGCAACGTGGCGATTGATTATCAATGAATTTATATCCTCCCTCTCTCTCTTTCTTTCTGTCCCTCTTTCTCTCTCTCTCGCTCTTTCATTCTCTCTTTCTCTCTCATTCACTTGCTATGGCTGTTATTTCTCTCTCTCTCTCTCTCTCTCTCTTTTGCATGTGTGTGTGTCTTTATTTCGCTTATTCTTTTAATGTACACAATATTTTGATGGCCTTTAAATTCAGAATAAAAGTGCGGATACACAAAAAAGAAACATTAACATGGGTAAAGAAATGCGATCAACAAAACAGCTTCAGATGACTTCGACATTCAGTAAAGGATGACAAAACAAAAGATCAGTTTAGGTTTGAAAATGTCCTTTCTAGTTTTTTCTAATGTCTCTGTGTTGTAGAGAAAACAAATTGTAAACAAAACAAGTCATAGCAAAAATGTGACAACAAAATATTACAAACATCATCATAATAAGAAGAATAAAGTAGAAGAAAAACTGTAAACTCTGAATGGCTAATCTAGATAAGATGTAACTGGCAAAAAGGTAACACAATCTTGTCTTACATTGATTACTTTAGTAGTAATAATAACATTCATAGAAAAGTCCTCAGCCGGTAGCCTGTGAGCCTCATGCAGCTTCGTTTATCTGTGTACTATTGCGTGTAAAATTTCTTTTTTTAATATATATATATACAGCTGTCCTCGACCTCATGAATCCCATGCAGCTATAGACAAAAAATGTATTTACTACGTGTCCTTCGATCCATTACATACAGACATCGGCTCATCATGGCTTTGCAGACCTGCAGACCAAGATTTCGTTGTGCATTCAAATCTCAGATCAACATTCCAGAATATTGTCAGGTATCACAACTGATAACCTCTCCATTAAAATTTATCTTCGTTGTTAAATCTGTTTATGACTGCTCTCTTGTGATTATAACGACTGTATTTATCTTGCACTACGAGGTTGCAGCATACTGATTAGCTCTGGCCATATAACCCGCGGGCTCGAAAAGTTGGAGCTGCCGGGCTAGTGCATAGTGTCCATTGGTTGATGAATTATAAGCTGCAGAAGCACAAAAGACGTAAAAAAAAAAAAAATGGAAAACGATAGTTTGAACGTAAAAGTCAGTTGATTGTAGAGCGCTTAGAGTCTAGAGTGTGCGGGAAATGTGATTTGCACAAGATTGACATACATCTATTAATGTCTATGAGGAAACTGATGTAAGCATTTACAATTCCAGCAATGCGTTGAAGTCATGTAAACAGGAAGATTCAAAACAGAAAATTTGGCGCCATCACCATCATAATGGTGTTGTTTATCATTGTAATGATGGCTGTTTCATTCTCTCTCATTCCTATCTGGCAGACCCTGTTTTATCTCTCTCTATTACTCTTTCTCTCCTTTTGCCCGAAATAGCTCACTGTTACATCGATATCCTCGCCATCATATTTATACAGGCGTTCTCTGCCTACCTGTATAGACCTCTCTCTCTCTCTCTTTCTCTCTCTCTCTCTCTCTCTCTCTCTGCGCATGTGTGTGTGTGTTGTGCTGTTTCACACTCTTTCCTTGAATTCACAAACAAATCGAAACTCGTTCATTAAGATAAAATAGAGACCTGCATCAACCATTGAATGCTTAAACAATTCATCATAGTTGACATTCGCAAGGGCAACAACAAATGTGGTAGCTATTCAGCTAATTCAAAGCCTGGCAATCTTTACAATCGATTTCGATCCAGCCCGTCATGGGCCTAGAATTGGCCTATGAAAGAAGTTTATTCACAAGCGAGAAATAATAATGTGGTCAAATGCCAGAGAGACATTGGTACCTCAGGGACCCTTCGTGACCTAAGCGTCTTCCATCTTCAGCACATTAGAATCGACAGTCGGTATTAGTTACTGCAGAACATCAACAAGTTCAAAACAAATAGATATTACACATATAAAACGTAGAATGAGCATAAAGCCGGGTAGATAACAAAAACAGACCGGAGTGATCTGAATTCCTTTGTTAAGTCCTGAAATGCATTCAGTGATGGATCCTGGATTTTTAAGTCCTAGGAAAAGACAATATCTCCTTGGTCATACCCTAACAGTATGAAAAGAAAAAGCTACTAGTAAATAAATTCAAGGACTGAATCACTGGGGCCTAAAATGACAATGGCATCAAGTTATTAGTGCATTCGTTAGGCCCATCGCAGAGCATCATACTGATACAGTATTCACTACATAACTATCGATTTCCTTTCTCTCTATCTATCTCTCTCCTTTTTCTCTCTCTTCTCTCTCTCTCTTCCTCTTCTAGTCTCTTTCTTTCTTTCTCTCCTTCTTTCGTCCTTGCTTTCTCTCTTTTTTCTATTTCTCTCTTTCTTTACTTCTACCAGTAAAGAGTAACATCCACCAAAAAAATGCCCTGAAAATGCCCATTCAGACATGAAGCGAGCGATGGCATTCTTGAAATTTGAAGCGTCCTTATAATTTATAATGATGGTGTGCTTGAATTTGAAATGATGATGTCCATAAAATCTGGAGTCATTGTGTCCTTGAAATTTGGAGTTATGGTTTCCTTTATATTTGAAATGACTATGTTCTTTAAATATTGAGTCACTGTGTCCTTAAAATATGAAATCACGGTGCCCTTCAACTTTGATATTATAATGTCCTTGAAATTTGGAGTGATGATGTCCTTGAAATTGGGAATGATGGTTAGATTGAAATTTGGAGTGATGCTCTTTAATATATGGAGTTCTAGTGCCGATATTTAAGAACTCTTAAGTTTAACAACCTTAGTATCATTCATGGGGGTCTTCCGGCACTGACAGCATTGTCACCTCGTGTTCCTGGACAAAGGCAGTGATCTGATGTAGGGCGTTGGTCACAAAGAAGGGTGTGAGACAATTCTTGGGCACTTTTATCTACGGCACAGGTCAGCCTGCATTTGATTACCCATTTCTTATGACACATTGCCTTGTGTATTGTATAGTGATAAAACATCCACAACAGCACAGGAGTTGTTTGGTCATTAAGTTGTATTCCTAAGTTGTATCACATTAACCACAACGGGTCAAAACGAATGAAATTTGATAGATTTTCATGTTTGGTTAGGAACTGATGTGCCAAACAAGGCACTGAAATTAATAAATAGCGATTTCGATGGCTTTCACTTATAATATATAATTGGCTGCATATTGATATCTTGACTTACTGATGACTGTCTCTCACACATTTTTGTCAAATAGAATGCTTTCATCGTCTTCCTGTTCATCCAGTTCTGCAGCTTTGCTATTTTTCCTACTGACAGGTTTTCCACCCTCATGTGAGATTTGTCTCTTGTACGTTGAATTCCTGGTTGCGTCATAGCTCTTTGTTGTCCAGCTGCTACTGTTGTGAGCAGCTGTGTCCAGATCGTCATCCTCGGCTATCATGACGTGAGTTTCCTCAGCAGGCCAGGAGATGTCAGGGCTGCTCTTACTCTTGCCCATTGCAAAAAGCCGTTGGACCAGACTTGGGAGATGTTTTCGATCTTTCATCCGATCGGGATTTTGTGAAGATGCTCCAGACGAAGTACCTTTTACTTCTGAACTTCGCCCTGCGTTCTTCCTCTGATTGCCAGGAAGTAACGGATCTGTTTCATCTCCGTCCAGCTTTGGTAAGTCATTTAGATTGTCCACAGGTATCATGATGCTGCTGCTGCTGTGGTGATTGAGATTTGTTTCACTCTTCCCAGACCCTGAACTTTCATCGACACCCAATGTTGCCGGATCCACACCGGCGTTTTTCATATCTTTCAGATAGCGTTCATTCACCAGCCTACCGTTGCTTAATCGTATTGCTCCACCAAACCGTTTCGCAGCTCCACCTTTTCTTTTAGGTCCTTTTTTAGTAGAGCTGTTTACCTTAGATCCCTCAGGGTTCTGGGACGCCTGTTTCACAGATTGTGCCCTTTGTGAATTGTCACTCAAGGCCTCGGCGATTTCAGTAGCCAAACTTTTCAGGTTTCGAAGTTCACCCGAAGACATGGGGGATTCTTCAAAATGGCCCGAAGGCTGATTAGATGATAATGGCGATGATGGTGGTGAATCTGATCCGATATTGTAATCGCCTCGACCATGTTTCACTGGCTTCTTTGGTCTAACGGTCAAACCACCGTTTCCTGCTGCCAATCGCCAAGATTCGTCATTTCGTCCTACTGTCTGGAGGGTGTTCAAATTGGTTTCAGGCATAGGTTGTCCCGATTGCAAAAGGTTCCCATTCTGGGGAGATCCAGTCGTACTCATGATATTGACTCTGTCTCCGGCGTCCCACTCCTGCCTGCACTCCTGATTTCGTCTTTGTTCTTCTTCATACGATGAGGTACCACGAAACCCTCCTAGTGAGAGAGTCAAAGATTTTATCAAGGAATCCGTTTCATCTTTCTTGTTACGTTTCTTGCTCCGGTCCACGGAGTCCTCCGAGCTGGACTTGGCTTGCAGAGCGGGCTGAAGCCATTTGTCCTTGCCATCCTCACCATCAACGTTCTGGTACTCCACATGGTTGTAGGTACTCAGTGCCCACGGCTGCAGCTCACCAGAGGCGAAGACGGCGTAGAAGAGGAAGCAGAGTAATTGCAGACCAGCCGTGATGTAGAAGATCATCTGCCATTGTTCACGCGTTTGCTGTAAGAAAACAATGTATAACATTAGAAGATAAAGTATCATGTTGCACAATGTTATCTCAACCAATGCTAATGACATACAAAATAATCACTAACGAAAATTATGATAATGGGTAAGTTAAGAATCTTTTTCTCTTCTTATAAAGTTATGACATTTATTTAAATGTCTTATGGACATTTATTTAACTCACTGCTAGTGTGCTTCTCTTTTTCAGACAAATGTATTTTACAATACTTCTGTTTCATTTAGGTCTATTTTTCTTGCCCTTGGTTTAAGTATCGTATGTTATGCAATCTAGACAAAAAAAAAAATACGGCAAAGGTGATTCTGATGATGAAATAAGGAGGAGATAAGATATATCCCAAAAGACGTGATATATCAAGACTGTATAGATGGCCTTCATTTTGTAACTCAAGTTTGAGAGAATTGGTATGTTTGTCAGCACAGACCATTTCCGGCAAAAAGGCTCTTAGATTTAAACTACTATCTTTTGTTAATTAACACATTTCTATCCACATTTTGCTATTTCTCAGCACCATATGGGGCTTCAGCCGCCTTTAACTCATAACATGAAGTGGATATAGAGCATTAATAGGTGAAGTAGATGTACGTATATGATACTCTAAACTGGAAACCTTTGTTTATAAAAATAACACAACACTGACACATTTTGTTGACCAACACCTGCACATAGAGATTCATAGTAAGCGTCTGAAGAACTGGAGGGCTGGCAGAAAATTGTTAAAATCAGCTGACACATATCTTGATAAGTCTATGCGTTTTCTTATGTTGGATGAAAGATGTTCATACTTACGTCCATGGTCATGCCTTCAAAGACAATGGGGACTACGATGCCTACCCAGACAGCTCCAACCTGCAGAGACGTGATAAAGTTTTCAAGGAGCTTTAAAGTTATTGGGAATGTTCTAAACATAACTGAATTTTTTAAATTCATATTTTCATTTACCTTTTTTCCATATAAATGTAGACCATAATTGTATATTATCGATTGCTTAATAGCCGCACTTACGAATAACTTTTTTTTTTTAAATTGCTTTTATGAATTGAAAAACATCATAATATGTTTAAAAATGGAAGGACTGACGGTGCAGTTCTTCAAAGCATCTGGGATGGAAAGAGTTACACAGGCTTCTGGGACAAGAGATAACCACAAAATGAAATATTACAGCAACGTATACCAGTGACGTCCTGTTCACTTTTGAATGTCACGGGAAAAAAAAAATATCTAAAACATAATGTTCGTCAAGTTACAGATCATTTAGTTCATGAAAATAAAGAAAAGCGAAAAAAGTAACAACCACACCAAAGAAAAGAAAAAGAAA
The DNA here is from genome assembly GCA_038406235.1 of Peronia verruculata. NCBI lineage: Eukaryota > Metazoa > Mollusca > Gastropoda > Systellommatophora > Onchidiidae > Peronia > Peronia verruculata. The sequence goes on along the minus strand of JBCAUA010010079.1, from coordinate 5,979 downwards.
AAAGAAAGAGGAACGATAGAGGAAGGATAGAAAGAAAGAAAAAGAGAAACTATATTTCATCCAAAGTACCAAGGTGATACAGTTTGCAAATCATACGTTTGGGGCGGGGGAGAAAGAGATCATTTATAAAAGGGAGATAACTTTAATATGAAGACGTAAAAAGGTTTTGGTGAGGTAATCTACCCTTTTTGCTATCCTTACTATTGAAATTTGGTACCGGTATGCTTAAAATTTTAGCCCTTCAATGCTAAGAGTAGACTTAATCTGGCTTTGAATTCGTGCCCAGGTTCGTCAAGAAAACTTCTTGTCCAGACAATTTTTAGTCACAGATTCTGTGCTGTACCCTACCTCACAGACGCCCACGATGAAGCCGGTAAATGCTGGAGCCAGGTCTACAGGGTTCGCCATCCAGCTCACATATGCAAAGCCCATTGAGGTGGCCCCCAAAGTGTTCAGTGCAAAGGCCGCCGCCGTAGAGCCTTCTGGAAGAAACCCCAGGCCCACAACCACGACAGCAGGGACCATTTTACCTGAAACGATTGATCGAGGCATAGTAAAATATATCGACAGCTTCAGGCTATTTGATAATTATCTTACCTGAAATGATAGAGTGATTAAGTTATGTCAAGTCATCAAGTTATATGCTATATCACTGAAATGATAGAGTGACTAAGTTATGTCAAGTCATCAAGTTATATGCTATATCACTGAAATGATGGAGTGATTAAGTTATGTCAAGTCATCAAATTATACGCTATAATATCACTGAAAAAATTGAGTGATTAAGTTATGTCAAGTCATCAAGTTATATGCTATATCACAGAAAGGATTGCGTGACAGAGTTTGTATTTTGATAATAAGATACCGTCAGCTACAGAATGCTGATATTGTGGTAGTTTACATGAAATGGCTGAGTGATCATTCAACACTCACATTATATTTTACAGGAAAAGTTAGCTCTGACAATAGGGAAATAAATGATGAACCAATATGTGGCTGCAATCCAGCTATAGAACATTAAATTTTTGGTCTGAAAGGCTTCAGTAACAGATTTTTTTAAAAAGTTATTTAATTGGAATCAGCTACATAGTTCTGTCGTGGTATTTAACCTGAGGGAAAGAGAAACAACAGTTGTTGTGGGTGGCATAGATCAGCCTGCTTTGCCAGCAAAGTGATTAAGTGATCAGTTTTTATTTAGCGATGAGTCAGCAATCTACATAATATACGATTTTGACGGAAAAACTAAGACTTTTAGAAAGAAGCCTTACAAAAAGGTAATTTTAAGATCTTTGTTTTTATTTAGCGATGAGTCAGCAATCTACATAATATACGATTTTGACTGAAAAACTAAGACCTTTAGAAAGAAGCCTTACAAGAAGGTAATTTTAAGATCTTTAAGATTTTTATACAGGTACATCTTTAAGATCTTTTTGACATTTCATCTTTTACCTCTTCAGAACGATACATCTGTCACATCTTCACGTTACATCGTCACATCTGTTAGGGTCTAAATGTCCCTAAAGATACATCTATTAGATCTTGATAAAGAGAAATCTTTTAGACCTCCATAAAGATATATCTTTTAGATAGACATATAGTCCGATATTGTTCAATCATGCTCCTATGTTCAATATCACACTGAACATATGACAAGGTTTTGCCATTCTGTCTCTTTCAGCGTGCTTCTTCTAATGTTTCCACATCGGGCTATCGGGCTATTATGTTTTACGTTGGATTCCTTCCTCGGTTTTTTTTTTTTTTAAATCATCATCTATTCCTACTTCCATTCAATGTCACACTCCATTTTTTTCTATTTTCACACTGAGGTCGAACCTCATCAGGATATCTATCTCAGTTACAAAAGCTATTGTATGAATGCAGCTTCTGTTTCTTTCTCCTCAGTGGCAACAACTGAAAGCTATATAGGCATTCTTTACCTCAGTCCAGTCAAAATCATTCTCTTCGTTTCATGTTAGTTCAAGTTACCCCCCCCCCCCACCCCACCCCCCTCTTGAAACTTGGTCTGACCACAGTGTTCAAGTTTTCACTCGATTCCTTTTATCGTGGTATGAACACCTACAGAAAATACACACAAAATCTGAAACTCCACTTTTTTTTTTTTTTTTACTTACAGACAAAATCGTTGATTTTTCGAATGTTAGTGTTGGACAACTTGCCAGTGGTTACCAGCCTGTCACAGATGTAGCCCGCTATGTAGATGGTCGGAATGATAGCCAGAAATGGTATGCCTGATAGTAAATTCACCTGGTTTGAGAGACGAAAAAACAGAGTAATTTATTAAAATAATACCGACCTGAAAGATTACTTGAGGTGTTTCGTGACTTTCTCTGTGTCAACGATAGATTACCAGTGACGGAGCAAATGTTTTGTTTCTGGACTAGCAACAATACCCTAATCATAGGGAGAGACCGTGACGAAAAAGAATAAAAAAAAAAAAAACATGCCAACGGTCATTCAATAGTGTTATCTTTATTCCTGTTATTGTTGTTGTTGCTGCTATTGATATTATTATTATTATTAAATCCTATTACCATTATTATTGTTATTACTATGTTATTATAAAATGCAAGCTAATATGATTATGTGATATAACAATAATAATGATAACAAAAATGAAACAAATATGACAACAAAAGTTTAAAACACCTGGAAGTTGGGTATCTTGATCACATCTTTCAGGAAGTTGGGTAACATCGTGACGAAGAAATAGTACATCCAGTCCGAGGCGATCTGAGACACAACGATGGCCCAGACACTCATGGACTTGAGGATTTCCTTTACTGGAATCTGAACCTGTATGGAGTAATATCTAGGGTATCAGTTATCTATGTTTTCTCATTTATACATTCCTATATAGAAAACATATGGACGGACAGATTTGTTTCCACGCCCCGCAACTGTGAGTTTTTTTGTTTTGTTTTTTTTTTTTCTCCTCTCTCTAATTTTTATAGACAGCATCGAAAGTCTCACTATTTATTATGTTCATTTGAAACTTATTTAGAGAGAGAGAGAGAGAGAGAGAGGGGGGGGGGGAGAGAGAGGGAGAGAGAGAGAGAGACGACCCTAGAAATCACTGAAAAAGGCTGAAAAGTTCTACTCTAGGATCAGTTGATCACGGTATGATATGGACTGAGATTTACTACATGTATGCTTTTCGTTCGAATCTCAATCAGTAAATGTAACGGCGACTTTGAAAGAAATCTTGCTCTAAATGTCAGCTATTCATATCACAAGATCTCTATCGTTGTAACAAACCCGGATATAACTGGTGGCTGAAATTAAATGTCTTTACGTTCCGATGGCAATAACTCCATGCACGAAAGCAATCCTGTTGTAAGTATTGATCGAGATTTATAACATTTCCCCACTGCAATTTACAGCTAGGTGTTTGGTTTTTATCATGGGGAATATTGAACCCTTCTGTGAGATAACGGCCATCTGATCTCAGATCCTGTCAGGTACACTTTGTTTCAAACTACGTGTGGGATGTAATTTCTATTTCCACGCAAGCACGTTAGGGACTTCCATGGTTAGAAACAGAAATGACACCATCTAGATGTTACTACAAATATATTAAAGACCTTCAACAATCTTCACCGAAATCAACTCTAATGATTGGCGATTGTTTCTTACAATCTGTTGTTATTTCCTCATATAAATAATACACGATTTTTTAAACTTTCAGTCTTATTAGAGTCATCACTTTATGTGTCACATACTCCACACGGGGTTGCAGAAATTTAAAGAAATTAAATGTACTTAATTTAAAAATACTCCCCTCCTTCCTCTTTTTTATGGCTGTATTCAACTTTCTTGTTCCCTTCCCTTTCACCACACGATCTTTCTTTACATTTACAGAACTTTCTCCCCTCTCCCTTCAAAGAGCACAATTATTAAACAAGAATGTTCGCCTATTTACGGGAAATCGTCCACATGAAATAGATCCAAACCTCACTCCGTTATCTTTCAGAAACGCTAGTCATAGACATTACAGAATGGGAATCTCGGTTGTTAAAGCTTTTGACAGAACAGCAATAGGGCTATACAAAACAGCCCTCAGAGTGGGATCGTTTTTATCAACGGGTCGGTGAAATCGATAACGGCGCTTAGCACAGCATTCAAATCTTCAAAGTGTTTCAACAATACCTACGTAGTTTGAAAAGTAAATATAGAAGAAATAGATCTGTTCGTGTTATTCCTTATCTTTTAATACTTTCTAATGGGCGATCTAATACCCTGCTTGAGTGATTCTCCATACAGGAGAGGTTAGGTTAGATCTACTGTTCCTGGTGTAAGATCGGGTACAGGAACATGCGAAGGAGTGTAATTATTCCGATAAGATTGTCAGCAATTTCACACCAACTGTGGGAGATCGGACTTCAGAAGCCATCCATGCAGATAACATGTACTGTATTGACAAATTTAGCCTCTCCGTTGCTCAGATATTCAGATACACCAACAACCTGGTGACGGCGTCTTCCATAACCAATTATACATGGAGGGAAATGCAAGATGTGTGTGTGTGTGTGTGTGTGTGTATGTGTGTGTGTGTGTGTGAGTGAGAGAGAGAGAGAGAGAGGGGAGGGGAGGGGGGAGTGGGAGAGTTTGCCTCCAAACACACGAATATTGATGACTCAAACAGTTATGTAAGACAATATCCATTTCGTGTATCAAACTTGCAAATTGTGATTATTTGTAATCTTTAGAAAGCAATATGTTAAATCAGTGTTTTCCGACTGTGTTTACTGTTCCGAATGAGAGAGAGAGAGAGAGAGAGAGAGAGAGAGAAGATGAAGCCCTTAATGATGACAAGAAGAGAGCTAACGATAGAGGTGGCTGATAACTTTGTACACTAACATAAAGCATGGGCCACCATTTAAACTCCAAGTACCTATACATACATGACCTTGATCGTCTGTCGACAGAGAATGTACTGAGGTTCACATTGGTGTAGACAGCCTTTGGGGTGGAAAGTGAAAGTATGTCCTTCAAGTTTTTATTTCACAATCAGAAATGTTAAGTAGTTTGTTTCACCACAGAGTTGGGGAACTTCCACCTCAGACTTTGCCATGTGCAGAACAGGTTGGTATTTAACTGTAGTAGCTTGGTCTTCCCAATCTCCGCTCTTAGTCAGTTACTATGTCAAATATTCAACCCAACTCGTTGTCCCATTCACTGGGCGCAATTTCGATACTCTTTTGTCCTCGTTACATGAACCTGTTCCCACACATGTAGAATATAGATATTTTTGTACACTGACTGAACCGTCCCTGGTAATTGAGCTGAACATAATGGCTTTTGCTCTTATTATGTGAACATTTTAAGTATTAGCTTTCACCCTACTTTTTCACGTTACCCAGTTTTTCAAATACGAAGCAACGACATAGACTGTCTTTGACATCGCTTACATGTGGAATATATTCACATTCATTTGGCAGTTCATTAAAAGTTTTTTTCAAACTAACTCTCAAAAATTAAAGTATACCGTCGTCTCTCAATCTTAGAATTTGATTGCAATATTATAGGCATTTGTTTTGACAACCGCATATTTCTAGTGGCTGGCTACCTCCTAGCTGTAATTTCTTCCTCATTCTCCTACTAAATGAATTCACACATAGAAAACTACACGACATGTATTACATATATTTCATTTCAGTTGGCATTAGTCGCAAGATGCATGAATTTACGCAGCATTGATGAACACAAAGGCTGTGAATTCTCAGGGTGCATTTTCTCGCCAGGCCAAATTTCACAGTGATAAACAATATGCTTTAAGTACCGGCAGTTCTGCAATCTGACATACTGCTACGTAGACGAGGTGGCTCAATGGGTATGCTGTCTGCTCTGAGACATTGAGTCCAAACTTTTCATAGCATACGTCATGTGTGGCGTGTTAGCTCAGTGGTTTGTGCTGCGGCCTTTGGAAGCAGAGGTCGGTGGTTCGAATCGCAACGGTAG
>JBCAUA010010078.1:0-27501 GCA_038406235.1 Peronia verruculata | reverse complement strand
GCAGAGCAAGTAAACAAAGCCACATGTGAGCGATGTTCACTAGGTCATGTGATTTTGAAAAAAATACCTAATTGAGCTATGACTTTTTTGTGTCATGATATTATTCACATTACAAGTTAGTTCCTGTGAGGCCCGGGTCAGTCATTTTCAGTGTGCTCAGCAAAGCCTCCCCCGACATCTGCCCCATTTCACCTGCATGTCATCACAGCAAAATCAATAGATTTGTTTCGAACAGCGAATGGCTGGAAATTCCCCATTTAATTTTGGTAGGCTAAGGGGTACAAACGCTTCAGACTGTTCACATTGACTTAGAAAAACACATAACAATGCATGGGATCAGTGACAACTGTTCACATACCTTGTGGTGGAGTGGCAACAAATACCAGTGAGTGTTCTATTTTTTGCAATGGGGTACAAACACTCCGCCCAAGATTTCCATTTTTTTGCTTAGTCAAATATGAACTGTTGTAATCATCAAATCAAGGGGTAGTTAGGATAATTACCTTTTAATAGTGTTTTGCTTTATGCTATACTGAAGTTATCAAATTTTCACTTCTAAGGATAGATCAACTTCAAATAAGACTGTGTAGTTCATCTCACTTAGTATAAATTGCTGTCACATAGATACAAGTGTCCTAAGAAATGTATGTAGTGGCCCTCAGTTTAGAGAACAGTTGTCGACATGAAATGCAATGGTGCATTATTATTTAACCATTAATCTTATTTCTACGTCAATAAACAATCCATTCACTGTCATTCAAAAATCATATATTTAATTTTCATCAAATCAGAGAATAAAATGAGCCAACTTGACTTGGTATCCCATTTTTTATTATTTCTCTCTATGCATGACAGTTTTCCAGCTAATTGCAGCCATTTGCTTTCTTACATATCCCCTGCGCAGGTTCTCTGTTGTTAATAATGCATATATTTTGTATGTCTTACTTAGATTTATCATGTATATATATCTTGGCTTAGATAAAAGATGCCTTGACGACCGGGCTTGGCTCTGGGGATGGCATATATGTGGAAGTTCTACGTTTCATGGCAGGAAATCCTGTGTAAGTAGTGATAGTTTAAACTAACTATTCTTTCTGCTTTCCTGGCCCCATCTTTTTTTTGTTCTAGACACTGCATCATAAAATAACTTTTAATTCTTATATATATCTAACCTATGTGCCACGCGTGCACGTTTCAAAGAAATATATTGCTAAATAAAAGTAATGTAGGAAAATTATCTAACCTATGTGCCAAGTTTCAAAGAAACATATTGCTAGATAAAAGTAATGTAGGAAAATTATCTAACCTATGTGCCAAGTTTCAAAGAAACATATAGATAAATAAAAGTAATGTAGGAAAAAAAAAAGTACAAAATTGTTCTGTGATACTATAATCTTTATTTATGAACTTACAATAGTCATGGACAATAAGTACTCTCAAAAGTTAGAAAACCAAAATATGTCAGTTATGAAGTTTTTTGCCAGTTTGTTCCCTCATTGTTTTCTGTTTGATTTTTAAAGAAATATCTTGTGTAAGCTCATGGTATAAAAATCTGGATTTTGTTTTTTTTTCCCTTTTTTTTCAGTTGAAACATCTTTCGTGGGCAGAGGGAGATTGCTGATTGCTCATTTATGCAGATGATTTTGAAGAGAAATGGCCAATGTTTTCACACAAAGAAAAAAGAGCTCAGAAATTCATAAAATGATAAACAAATTCATTCTTCAGATGTTGCCCCTCTAACCTGTCCAGAGTTCCTAATGAGAATCAGGTGTCTTCAGAACCGTGGATGAATTGAAATGAATACCATAAATTTGATATCTTATGGCTGGTCACAAACAAACGAACAAATACATTGACGAACAATTGTTGCCATGTTGTTTTTCTCAGGTCAGGCTCAGGATCAAGGACCAAACGGGCAGCTGATCCCCAGCCCACTGTGGCGATATTCCGCATCAACCTGGCCGATCAGCAAAGTGCAGACATTATCAACCAGGCACTGCAAAAAGGGGTAGATCCCAACTGTGCCTCAAATTGTAACTATAGTAGGATTGTGATTGTCTCCAGTCTACCTCAGATTGATGATAACGGTAAGATCTTTTGCAGATGACATCAGCTTGAAGGAAATGAAATTCTTCATAACTTTTTATATGAACTGGTACATAGTGGATATGGTCACTGTTCTGTGATACTTAACCTTTTGAACCCTGAGTGCCAGAGCCTACCATGCCTTTCTGCCCTAGCTAGCTCTTGAGCGATTTAAGCCCATATTTGAGACACGGCTTTTGAAGTTAATGGAATCGGCTGTTGGGATTGGTTAGGTTGTGATTAACTTTAAAATAAATCACAATGCGCTGGAATCTTGCTCACTGTTGTACCAACTGTAAGGTGCTACATAATTTTTATTTGTCGGCTATGTACCAGCGGACAGGTCTCAGAGGGTTAAACAATTCAGATTTGGGCCAGAATGTAGGTGATGGTGTCTCAAGGCCCTCCTGAACATGATAGCTGTCAGATGATGTCATTGAAACAGAAATGGGCTAATAATCATATGTCTTGCGACCAGCGCAAATGAGTCGGAAGTGGTCCCGGGCAATGAAGACATAGGGCCGTTTTTGGTCATTTTTAAATACTTTCCAACTAAGCTAGCAAATTTTTTTTTTGTTTTCCCAAAACGACAAGCTAACCTTTCTCAATCTGAAAAAAGAAATATTTAGGTATCATAGTTGGAAAATAGTCAAAAACGGTAAAAAAAGGCTGTGACCTGAACTCAGCCGGCCCGTCTTTCGACTCATTTGCCCTGGGTGCAAGACATATGTTCCAATTTCAGTGGACTTACAAAGACATAAATCATCAAATGAATTGAGCTACAAACCATCTTTTTCCTTCAGTATCTTAGAGGTGTTAAAATAACTTATGCCATTATTTCATATCTTTGAAGTGTTACCAACATTACTTCATATCTTAGAAGTAATATAAATGACTCATGTCATTACTTTATATCTTAGAGGTGTTAACAATGACTGATGCCATTATTTCATGTCTTTGAAGAGTTAAAAATGACATGTTATTCCTTCATGTCTTTGAAATGTTGAAAATGGCTTATGTCATTACTTCATATCTTAGAAGTGTTAAAAATGACTGATGCCACTATTTGATATCTCTGAAGTGTTAAAAATGGCTGATACCACTAATTCATATCTAAGATGTGTTATAAATGACTTATACCATTACTTCATATCTCAGAAATGTCTGAAATGACTTATGACATTTCTGTCATTACTAAAGAGAGTGACATCACTCTGAGGTTGTTGGGCAAACGTCTTAAAAATACGCTGTCTTTTTCTTAGTATATCAAAGAAAGAATCTATTGCAGTTTATAGCTATTAACATGAATAAAAAAGACAGTTAATGTAGATCTTAGACTAAGATAATAACTTTACTTGTCCTCAAAAGGAAATGTATATACTAAAAACAAAACAGTCACACATAGAAGTACGGAGACTAACATGTCAAGAACAGCGTCAGAACAAGGTGGAGTCCAGAAAAACTTTCTGCAGCTTGACAATATATAACTGGGAGATCAAAATCTACACTATAAAATTGCAAGTGCAAGCAAACCGACAATAGACTTATGGATTTGAAAGCTGCTGAATGGAGCCATCTGAAATTTGGTGCACAACATTGTTGCATACAGATCTATGTTTCTATGCACATAAACCCCAAAAAAGCCTATTGTCTTTGATGCTATTCTACAAATGAGGTCATAATTGAATAATAGGCTCATGAGGGTCGTTGATCCGAATTGTATGTTTAATAGTATGATGCATTCAAAAGATGTTTTCTTTGAGTAATATTCAGTTTTATCAGCCAAAATATCAGCACTGAGATGTGCATGCTTGCCATACACTTTACATTGGAGGCCGTGCGTTCTTTGCTAGTCTTTCATAAAACTGTAAAAAATCACCGACTTATTCTGAAATTTTACTTAATACTGAATCACCTTCCTAGCCCATAATTCTGTGAGGAGCCATGGGTGTCTGACAAGTTGTGCGCCATCTTCAACCGTTGTCATTGTTGTGATTGTAGGATAAGACCTGGGTCTATGGTTATGATTATTATAAGCTTTTCAACCTCCTGTAGTGGTGGTTATCTCAGCTGTCCACAACTGTGGTCAAAAAATAACATAACACTATTGTGTTATATGTAGTGTGTACTGGGTCTCCTGCAAGTAGTGTTTATTTATTTATTTTGGATTTTTTGGGGTCCATTCCTGGATGTTGTCAATTAATTTTTTCTTCAGCCTACCCTTTTTTAACTAGAGACCCAGATATCTGTGTAGTACAATTTTGGCAAGGCCACTGTGTCTTATGACGTAACTGTGTCCTCTCAATTTCCTTTTTTTTTTTCACTGTTGTAAGAAACTCTTTCTGAGGACTACTGCATCGTCTGATGATTCATGTGTAAAATACATGTATCTGTTGTTGGAACGCTCATAGCAGATGCTTGTGTGTGCCTGCAGTGTTGTTGACTTGCTGTTTGATGTAGATAACCTTTGTTAACCCTTTGAACCCTGAACTTCTGATCCTATCTTGACCCACCACCTGGACACTTGGCTTTAGACTTACGGTCTACTGGGCATACGTGTGTAGGCAAGTTAGCACATACGGGTTCAGAAGGTCACCCACCTAAAAAGGTGCGTGACGGACATCAGAAGTCATAACCTTGGTGTGGCCGAGGTTCTAGAAGATGTCAGGAAGTTAAAGGCCGAAACATCTGATGAAGGAACCCACTCTTCCTTTGAAGACCGTCACCTGTCTTGCTCCACCTGAGGAGTTTTCCTACCACCATGGGTTCAAAGGGTTTATATTTTGTATAAATGTTTTGAATTGCAAAACATATACCATCAACTGGGAAATTACAAAAACTATTGGGAACACCTAATTTGCATACCTGCTCGGTTCTTCATCAGGACAATATTTGTAATAATTATTTTAACGCACTCATCAAGCATGTGAAAACTTATTTATACACTATCTTTGCCTGTCTCTTCCCTCCAGCGGATCTCTGCTCTGACATGGATATCCACCAATGTAACATGGACACCAGCACATGCCTGTCTGAGGGTGACCGAACATTCTGTCCGTGCAAAGACGGTTTTGCCCCAAATGAGAATGATCCATTCAGTTGCATAGGTTTGTTCATAGCTATTTTGTGGTTACAAAAACAACTTAGATGTGCCCGCCATGAACCATGAAAGTGAAGAAGAGAAAATTTCAAAAGATTATTAAATTAAATTTTAATCATCCAAATAGAAAATTATGTTGGAAAATCCTCAGCATTCAGTACAAAAAACCATTGGTTCACTTTGTGTGTATGACATTTATGGAACCATGTTTATAATATGGTTTTACATTTGGCAGTTTTGATTGAATGTTAAATTTTAGATCTTTTGTATATTTTTTTTAGAAAGATGGTTTATGCCAGACAGATCTAAATCTATACAAACAAACAAGCTGTAAATTTCTGGTCCCAGTTTGTTCTGTGAGATAGTTTGAATCTGACAGATTCAAATCAGTTTCAGATTGCATACTACTGTGTCCAATGTTTTAGCATGAACGTCTGTATTTAGCAGATTTTAATAAGTGTATTATTGTGGATTTCTTGACTATAAGTTGATGGAATGTATTACATTTGGCAGATTACAATGAATGTGAAAACAATGAGAACAACGAGTACCGGTATTGTGCTGCGGGGACTGTGTGTGTGAACTTGATAGGGAGCTATCAATGTGAGTGCCAGCCTGGCTCTGTGTGGGATGCCCCCAGCTTGCAGTGCGTAGGTGAGTTTGGATCTTGTCCTAAACATCCTGTTTGTGAGGCAACTTTGGTAAACATCACAAATAAATTTGAGAGTTTTAGTGGCCTCAACACCTTAACAATATGTTGGGGAGTGAACATCTTTGAACTTTCTCATGTATGTGATTGTATTTCCCTAAATCAGGAAGTCAGGTCAGTTACATATAGCACTGTAGCTCTCATGGAATGGCTCTTTCTGTTCACACTTTATTTCCATGTTCTTGTGCAATAAATTTATCCGACTGTTCCTGTTCCTTGTACATGTATATATTTATCTCCTGCCTTGACACAGTCATTGAGCTGAATATCTTTGAGCTTTACAACATGATCAGTGTGTTTGTCAAGCAACTGGGATTGCCAGTCTAAATGATAGAATTGTTATCCCAACAAAATTCATGATGTACTCACAACACAGAAAGAGTTGAAATTAGATGTTTCATATACCTGACATAAATCTTTCAGTGATCGTGTGGTGGTGGCCAACAACTCAGCCTGTTGAACTTAGTTTGTTGTCACATAGCGGGAGGCACCCAGTTCGTTTACATTGTGGAACAACTAGAACATTCTTGAATCGTTTCTGTACAGCTAATTATTAGAACAATACTATGTTAGGCGGCAAGGAGAAAGATGAGGTCATTTTCCCTGCATTTTAATTGAAAAGACTGAATATTTTGTAGACAGAGTGCTGTTGTCCCGGCAAAGTTTCCAAATAAACAGTTTGTTAAAAAAAACAAAAACAAAAAAACAGACAGCCTCAGTAAAGCTGAGATAACCATACTCTCTTAGGCCTGAAAAGCTTAAATGAAAAAAAAAAGCCAACAAATTCTTTTGTGTTGTGGTTTTAACAATTCAAGTTCAGTCATGATGTGGACAAATCTCTGGTCATATAAAGAATCCGAACAAAGTTTGTCGATGAAGAAAGAAAATTTAAGATTGTAATGAGTTGATGACCTTATCGAGGAGCAGTAGCAGAAGAAAAAATAAAAAAAAAAAACCCAGCCGTGTCTGATATTTGTGTTTTTCTGTCTCAGCCGACAGTTGCCACCCAAATCCGTGCAAGCACGACGGTGTCTGCATTGTGGCTGATACCAGCACAGGCTTTCACTGCAGGTAATACCTGAGTTTGGTGTTTCTGTTGTTGTTGTTTTTGTTGCTGCTGTGATATGAGAGAGATATAGGTGAATGGAGCGATAGTAGAATGGTGTGTAGGAAATGTAATGCAAGTGAAACAGATAAATAGAAAGGAAGAGGTAGAAAAAGACAACCACCAAAGGACTGAAGGAGACTTAGGAACTGGACTTTGATTTGTTTCTTTTAAAGCAGGTCTGTAAATATCAGGTTCGAATTGTCCAGATCTCAAGAGATCAGGTTCACATTGCTGAGACCAAGCATTTGATTTGTTGAAACTGAAACCCGATCTGATTAGATTTGGCAACCTCTGATAGCCATGAACGGGATCATTTTGCCATAATTGTTGTCTTTTCTGTGAATAAAGTCTCTGTTCGTTGAAATTCTAAGTACTGCGAAACCTATTTATGTTTTTCTTTGTTTGTTTTCTTTTGTTTGTTCATTTGTTTGTTATTTTTTTTTTTTCAAATTCATTCCCTCATTTATATTATAGAACTGAGGCTGTTTTTCTCATTGCTTTTGTGAATCCTAGCATAAGAAGTCATATGGGACAGTTTGCCTCTTAAGAGCAGTATTAATATTGTATAGGCTGAGGTTTCCAAAATAGTAATTACACCAGTTTTTGAGGCACTAGTCCAGTTTTTGATGTACTGGTCAGGGTGCACATTGCTTACAAAGCTCCCACTTGTAGTTTTATCAGTGCAAAATTCAGTGTACTTTGAATAAAAGTAAATGTGTCATTGTATGTTTCAAATAGAAATTCATGAATGATATCATACAGAAATATCTTTTTATTTACCTAGAATCAGGAAAAGACTGAAAAATATTCCAGTTTATAAGGATCTGAGTTGTAGTTTCAGAGGCTCAAAAACGAATGCTATGAAACAGTTTTCTGTTTACTGTAATCCTGTTAAAATTTGTTTTCTCTGTCTCATAAGAATATTGATATCCAGAGTGAAGATAGTACAGGTACTGCTAATTGTTTATTTTTTTCTTTATTTTTACAGCTGTGAGTACGAGTGGGATGGACCAATCTGTGATGATGAGCATGTCGAAGCCAGAAGTGAGTCCTGTTGACTGTCTGTCTGTTCCAGATATCTTTCCATCACTTGCATTTGTTCATAATGTTCTTTTATTAAACTCATAGACCTCATTTTATGCTTAACAAGACTCACAGTCCTGTCATACTCTTTGATCAACTTTAGCGTGCTCATAATATTCTATGTCAAGATTTGTAAGGTTATGTTATTTTTTTTTGTTAAACTCTTAGAGTCATATTTTTACTAGATTCATAGACTCATAATCTTCTTTCTCAAAGGTGGGGTAACCTTCAACCTTCAGATGTTTTAACGAGAGCACATTTGTTTGTGCTTTTTAAATGCTTTTTATCATAAACGTTGTTATAGTTAGAGCCCTTTAATCTTTTTGGTTTTCTTTTTCATGTTCAATGATGTCATTTTTATTTTTAAAATTTTTTGCTTTGTTTTAATTGCTGTCAACTGACAAAACATGTTTGTGTGCGGGTTCTATCTTTCAGAGATGAAGATTGCACTTATTTGTGTGGCTGTGATCCTCGGCTTCCTCTGTCTCTGTATGATAATCATCATTGCAGTCATTTGTGTCAAAAATCGCAGGTAAGTGTCGTCATTGCCGTCGCAACTGGTGACTCAAATCTTGAACAGATTTTCACATTTCACTTGAGAATTAAGTCTTTAGGGGAGCACAACACCTTCATTTTTTTTTCAAGTCTTTGAAATTTCACTTTATTTCATTCAAATCGTGACTTACTAATATCACTATTAAGTGTCTAGTTTAGCAAACCTAATACATGTATATGCCAAGTCAGATTTTCCCTGCTATCATGTAATAGTAAGACGGTACATGTACTATATATCTGTGATCTGCTCCCAATTGGTCTCGTTGGCTAGTCTGGCGAAAACAACAGGCTAAGGGCAGAGAACTCTTGACAGAAAAGCCCCATATTGTCTTGTAAGTTAGCAGGAGACTTTCACATTTTCAATTTCAGGAATTCTGACTTTGGTAGCGAAATCTTGACTTGATGGTGTCATTATAATAGAGTCCCTAATGGTATCTAATATATTCACAAATGCTAAAAACTTTCTATCCAGCTGTTCTGTTTTGATTTAAAGCAGCGAAAAGTTATTATTTATTTTTCTGATGAGTTTAAGGTTAAATTCATAGAAACATCTGGGAAAATAGAAAAGAAAAGGTCATCATCTTTTACTATATTAACAGGTACCATTGTCATGAAGTTGTCTGCAGTAACTGAATAGACATTTATGTTTTTAAATTTGCATTTTTTAAACTTTGTATTTTTATATTTTTTAAATTTTTATTTTTTGTGTATTGTTCTTTTGTTCTTTAACTTCACAAAGAAACCATTTTTAAAAAAAATCACATTAAAAAAAGTCACACAAATTTAGAAGAGACAAGTCTGTGATTGAAATTTTTTGTTCCTTTGTCATCCTTTTTTCTCTTCTCTGCTCTCGTGTGCACACCAGGAGGGGCTCTGAGTGGTAAAGTTTCTACCTCTACTCACTCGCACCGCCATGTATTGTGTCTGTCTGTGCATGCTGCTCATCTCTCAGTGTTTGCATCATGGTTAAATTATCTCCCATTATCTGTCCTAATGTCAAATATAAAAGGTGGCAGGTCTCCCGCATAAAAATTCTTGCGTGCTGTCTTCTATCTTATATCCTGAAATAAATTGGAACACAAGAGTCACGGCATGTATGATTCTGAGACATATTGATTGATTTTTATAAATATCAGAGTGAGTATTAAGAGTAGTTTGTTTTATTTGGTTAGTCGGAAATATGATTACATAATTAAAAAAATAAGATGATTTTAGTTCCAAAATGGTGTCCCCTTACAGATATGATGCTGATGTTTGACAGTCTCATTTCTTGGACAAGACCAGACTCAAAACAAACAACTAGATCTTTATCTCACCTAGATTCTAGATTATTTGCTTCAGAATGTAGATTAACATTCTAAACTATGCTATTTTTTTAGTATCTTAATATAAATCTAGATTTACAAACATGGCAGAGTTCATGTTTTTCTAATCTTACCTGTGTGCCAGGACTAAGAGGTTGACAGATGTCAAAGTCGGTTCGCATTACCAGTCTGCCCTTTCTGGAGTAGTCTGGCTACTCGGTCAATCCACTCACTCCTTAAAAACGTTTGATAATCATACATATTGATATATACTGTATGCTGATACACATTTGTATGCATGAATGTAATAAATATGTTGGAAATAGCACATTTAGGGTAGCATGGCCATCAACCAGCTAATGCCTGGTTAAATAAAAATGCAAACTTGGGAGCTGTCCAAGCAAGAGAAACCATTCAGCATTTACTGCCTTGCATGACAAGAAGACAACATTGGTACCTCACCGCTCTTTCATAATACACATAGTCCTCTCTGTCATGCTCTTTGTTAAACATTTGCTTGGGAACAAGGTTTGTTTCCATAATTATATATGCATGAATCTAGACCTCTGGAGGAAATTAGAGAATCATTTTTGGCTCTAGAAATGAAAAGCAGAGGAGGCTTTTCATACATGTCTCTCTGAAGGTATTTTTTTTTTGTTTTCTGATCTAAGTGAATCTGGGTACCTGTGGAAGTATGAACCTTTCCCAGCTAACTCTCCAATACCAGAAGATTTTTTATAGTTATTTTACCAAATCTTACTTCTGGTTTCTTAGAGTGGCTCAGTCTAGCTTTGAAGTCTGGTCTGCCATCACATCAGATCTTTGCACCCACTGTTTCCTGACTTCTTTAGTGTTTAGCAAAGCATGCAAGGACAAACCAGGGGATGTTTTGGTGTTGATATAGCAAACTGGAACTAAGTAGCTCACCATGTCTTTTCGCCTGTCATAAAAAATAAAATAGTTTGGGTCATGGGTCACATCATAAAATGAAAGAGTAATGGATTACACAAAACTAAGGTCATATATTTTGAATTTGGAATTGGTAAACATTAAAGTTAATTGTTTCACTGATATGTTAATATTGCAGTCCTGTGTTAAGCATCAATGATATGATCAGTCTTGATTGCTGCTAATTCCCACCCTTAATTCGTCACACCAGCTGTGAGTGAACCAATGGGCCCTGCCTTGCACTTTTCTGCAAGCAATCAGAAGAAGTGCTGTCTGTCATGCAAGATTATAAACTGTTACTGAATAGAGGGATTATAACTCCTGATATGGGCTCTCATCGCTAGGTCATCTGCCAATCGGCAGCTTGCCTTGTCTTTCAAATGATTCTGCATATAGATATGAAATCTTTGTCAATGGTCGGAACATCAGATCAAATTGGAAAATTTGGTTGGTAGGAAGGGGAAACTGGCGTGGATATACCGTATATGTTTTCCCACACATGAGAGACCAATTTTTGGACTTGCCTCGTTCTGTTGTTAGCAGTGAAGTGGTTAAGGAACCTCACCAGGAACCAGTTAGAGCTGGCATTGGAGACTAGCTCTGAGCACTCATTGGGTTCATTCGAATTTCGAGAAAGCAGAGCTTGATCTATGTTCAGATGGAGAGAGGGGAAGGGGAGAATAGTTTAAAGATCAGTTAAAATGTAATAGCTATGATAATCATAAATGAAATCACATGAAACTCTGACTCCGCAGCAGCCAACTTTAAGATGGTTTCCATATCAAAAATGAACAAATAAGTTGATCTCAGAACTTAATCAGTGCATGTTGTCACAAAATAGGACAAGAATGTTTATTGAGAAAGTTTGGTTTTGGGCTTTCTTTTTATTTTTATTAAACAACAACAAAAAAAAAAAATCAGAAAAAGGAAAAATACAGTACCTTGAAATGCAATTTGGTATCAGTGTTTCTGTTATTTTCCTGATGGTCTTTGGCCCAGACGCTGAGTATGGCAAGAAGCTTCAATCTTGGTTTTTTTCTTACTTTATCCAATCTTTCTCTCATTAGAAAGCTAAAGGTGGTAGAACTAATTTGACTATTCTGCTTGACATCAAACAAATTCTTGTATGCAGGCACTTTGTAGAGGATGATTCTTACCTTTTTATGCCTGAGTGGTCACGTATATTACTTACTTGTTATTTTGTATGCTTAATGCCTACTTGATACAAGACAGATTTTGTTTTTTTTTATGGCCTGTTTTCTGAAAGATTCAGAAACAATATTCATTCAGTATTGCAGATGCAGAGTTTTTTGCTTGTATCTTATTTTTTTGACAATTATGACAATTATGAGGAGATTTATATATTGTTTAGTTTTTTGATGTATTTACTCCTCCTGTATTTCATGCTGATAAATAAATGTTTTGGCACACTTGACATTGGATATAAATAGACAAATTAATGTTTACCATCGACATTGGATATAAATAGACAAATTAATGTTTACCATCAGCCAAATTACTGTCTTTTGCCAGGCACATGAGATGTTAACAAGCATTGTAAAGAAAAAAGAAAATCGATTTTGCTCATTTTATTAAAGCATTCTGAATGACAAAATTTGATGTGAAATGAAAATGTCTCTGTTCTTTTTTTCATAATTTTCTGTTATCATGTTTCAAAGAGAAAAAGTATGTCTGAGATATCTCTGCTGTACAATGCTTGTTTATATCTGGAGATCCTGGCAAAAGGGGCTACCTCATAAATGTAGCAATGAATTGATATGCTAACCAAATGGTTCGAAATACTCTTTTGGGCAGCTTCTATGTGGACTGGTCTCATCTTTCTACAGCCCGGAAGATGGATATGAATGTGTGAATAGTTTATTCCATCCAAGCCAGAGAAATAATTTTGAAGTTACTTAACCAAAACCTACGTACATTTTCTCAAAATGGTTTAAACAATCCATATTTAAGGCTTTGCTCAACTTTTTACAGTAACTGTTGCCTTTAATATCCTTAACTGCTTTTTAATACATGTTTGATGATGTATTTGTAGGCTATTGTTTTTGCATAACAGTATTTTTTTGTATATACATGTACATTAACAAACAGAGATTTAGTTTTTTAATTCTTTCTGGCTATATGTAATGAGTACCCTCATAGATAGCAGCCTGAGTTCAGATAAAGCCAGTGATTAATGTTCTTTTTTCGCCATTTCTACTAACGATGATTTGTACAGCAGCATATAGCCACCCACAGTGAAAAGCTGAATACATAGTCTCGCTTAACTGTATAAAACACATAAAAGATGTAGGGAGATCTAATGGATTCAGGATAAACTGACAGCAGAATGCCTTTGTCGCACATGTGCTCTTACAGTTTTGTTCAGTCTTGCATGCACATATTACATACAGACATATATACACTTACTAAATACAGCAGTATGAATTGACACCAGGATATTATAGGCTGACTGCGTATAGAGACTCTGGTTTATGAGAACGATCATATACTAATAGTAAAATAATGAAATGAGTCAACGCCAAAATCTGAAAGGAACTCTAGAGCGCTCTTCACATCAAACGACTGTTATTGTAAAAACAACAAGCAGGCAAGCATAAATCTAATTAAAATATCATTCAGTAACACCAAGAAGAAACATACACATATAAAATCAGGTTACTGTAAAAACAACAAGCGTATTAGTCACAAACGTAATTTAAATTATCTGGCTATATAGGATAAATATACATCAAACACAGTAGAATTTTCACAAATGGACTTTTCCTTTAAACTTGTAAATGTTTTGACATTCTCTGATGTCATGAATGAAGTCATTCTACAGTTAGGAGCAACTGATAGAGGGGACATCTTTGCACTGACATGTCAGTTTGAAAAGCTAGGAATCTTATCTTAGACTAGATGTGCCATTGTTTTTCATTGTTCCCCACCATTGTCCAGACCTCTACATGTAGTAGATCAGATTGCTGTCCCCTGTGTTTTGTATCTTTGTCTTTGATTGACTTTGCTAAACTTTATGTGTCTTTAGGCCTACTGTTTTATTTATTTATTTATTTATTTATTTATTTATTTATTTATTTATTTATTTATTTATTTATTTATTTATTTATCTATTTATTTATTTATTTAGCAGTGAAGAGCTTTGTATGTAGAGCTACTCAGCTCATTTCAAATAGATCTACAAGATCCAAGATGTCAATGCTATTGGTTATCTATGCTGAACTAAATCAGTGAAAGATTGCCTCCTTTGACCATTACCCGTTTGAATTCAGTCTGTTTTGAATTAGGGTTGGTCATCTGGTAAATTGGTCTCTTTTCCCCACACATCTCTCTGCATATTAATACATGTATATACTATTATGTGATTCTTCATTGAGTGACCGATTGTAGTAATTATACCATAACACGACACTCATATATTAAGCTTGACTCTGATTTCACATAAATTTGGCGCTGATATTCTAAACTTGATACTTATGTATGCCACACTTTTTCATACTTGTATGTCACATTTGATATTTGTATGCCATATGTGGCACTTTTATGGAATATCTGACACTTAATCATATTTCGCCCTTAAGTCATGAATGTTAACTTTGATATCCACATGTCACACTTTATCATACTCAACTTCCACGGCTGCAACTCAAATGTCACTTTTTTTTCACACTTTTATGTCATGTTTAATTATCATATATCAAACAACGCTTGTATGTCTCATTTGACACTGGTATATAACACATTATGTGTCTTGGCATATGTAGCTCTTGATGGAAATCTGACATGATTTCATAGGTTTGTCCTGCCCTTATTGACACTTTGAATTCTGTTTCACACCCGATTCTCCCCCCTTGTACTGTCCTGTAGGACCCTGGAGAGCCATAGTTACTCTAACAGCCGTTACAACGACTCCACTGTCGTCCTCCCGCGTCCAAAGGTCAACAACCGCAACAGTACGGAGATGGCGGAGAATGGACGTAGCAACGTCTATGATACACCGGTAAGTGTGTTTGCTTGATGTTTTTTTAAATTTTATTTTGTTCAATTTGCATGTGGTTTTTCAACTAAACAGTTTCAGAAAGATGTGGGATCGCTTGAAATTTGTCATTGTAGGTCTGGTGAAGAAATGGCAACTGAAATAACATGGTTATGTGTCTTTTTCATCAGACCTTGCAAAAAAAAAAACAAAAAAAAAAAAAATCTTACAAGGCATAATGGTCTTTGGGACAGCTGCAGATGTGGGAGACAAAGGAAGAGATGTGAAGACAGTATTGGCCAGAAAGGATGTGATTGTTCATCCATTTTTTTGCCAAATTGTCCGCAAACGATGAACGTTGTACAAAGATTCACTTCAGTTATGCAGAACACCTCGCAAAGCCAAAATTTGTAAGGTGTATTTCACTTTCATCCATAATATGTCTGTGATTATTTGAACCATAGGCAGTTTGTCTGTAATGATAAGAACATTGGTGACAATTACACAATTTGTCAGTGATGGCTCTGGATTGCTAAGACTTGATACGGTGGTTTATATTACGATGGAAAACTTATGGTGATGTTGTTCACCGCTCGGGATGGCTATCACACTAAATGAGTAAATAAACTCTCTGGTGATAGGAGATACCTAAAGTTACCAAATTTACATATTTTGGATTCTCAAAATGATGCAACCTATGTTGAACTCATGCATGGTGTTTACCAGCTAGTTTCTTGCATTCTTCCATGTTAAGAAAAGAATGCAGAAACAGACCATAGTGTTTTACTCCACTGATCAGGTGAAGTCCGACAGCAGCAATTTACCAAGTTTTTGCAAATTGCAGGTGCATCATTGAAAAGTGAAATAATGTAGGGACAAAAGTGACATACATTCATTATATATTTGAGCGGCAGAGAATAAGATTAGACTGTTCCTGCTTACTGAGCAAGATAGGAGCTGGTGGTTATCCTGATTTGTGAGCTCATTTATGGTAACTTGTGAAATGTTACAGAAGGACGGGCAAGATATAATCACTGGAACTTCTTGGCTAGTCTATTACAATGAGTTTCATCAGTGCTTCTCAAATGATAAGAGATACCTCATACATTCTTTTTTTTTTTTTTTAACTTTTGTAATCAGGCACCAGGACTTTTAGTCTGTACATGAGGTGCAAAAGGTGGAAATGTCATAATTCAGATCTCAGAATAAAAGAGGCAAAAGCAAAAAGACAAACAAATCAGTGGAAAAGTCACATTAGAAGGCTTATTTATCCACTGATTTTTTTTTCCCCCTGAACTGTTAAATTCAAATCTTAAAAAAAAAAGAAAAGAAGCAAAACAAGTAAAGAAAGCAATGGAAAAGTCCTATTATGTGAGTTATCAACCAAATCTTCTGTCCAGGACATACGTTCGTCGAATTCTAGTGCCTCACTTCAAGATTTACGCCATTCACTGACAGTGAAAATGGTTGGCATGACTGAAAAATCTGGAGATGATGTGAGTTCAGGAACAAGAGAGTTTTCCCCCCTGGCTTGGATTTCATTGCTTTTTTTTTTTTTCATGTCGACTTAAGCAGAGATTTTGATTGAACATACTGCGACAAAATATGGTAACTGTCTGACTGTAATTGTATAAGTCATTTTCGGTATTTTTGAGATATTGAGAAAAAAAAAAATTGTAAATGCTTGTCGAGTTATGCCCTCATAATTCTGTTGAATTAGTACATAATTTAGCACTCCCATAGTTTTGTGGTCCCGTTCTGTTTCTACTACATAAGTTGCGAAAATGGCACATATTGATAACTGTATTCCAATTCCATGATGTAGATTAATTACTGTCAATATGATTATGTCTGCTTTGGTGTTGTCTAAGTGTTTCACATGGCATATAAATACAATTTTTTGGTTGATTATTTTTTTGTGTTGTGTTGTTTGCTTTAGAGTTAGGGTTAGGTTTAGGTAAGGGTTGGTTAGGGACATGGGTAGGGGTACATTCTAATAGACTTAGATTAACGGGCATAATCATGCAGTACCCAATATGCGGCATCTTACTTGACTTCTGTAGTGGAAACAGACTGGAATGGCAAAACCACGTGAATACCCGTAGTTCTTTTGATGTACTATTTCTTCAGTATTTCTGACGGTAGATGATAGGTGGACCCCGGGCGACGCACTGTTCATTTTCTTTACCTTCTCGGTTGTCATAGAGACCTAGAACAACCCCTCTTGCTCAACCTGCTGGGATCCTCGACCTGCGCAAGTCCACCCTAACACTAACATGTAGGTTCGATGAGCGGGGTGACGGGCGGGGTGACGGTCCACCCTAACGCTAACATGTCGGTCCGACAAGCTAATTATAGATGGTGTGCATTGATCATTGATGATGAATAATTACAGATGATATATATATATATACCCGGGGTCCACCTATCCACTTACATTTCTGACAGCGGTTCTGCTAAGAATGCCATGACAGATCAAATGTCTTTGACACGTCTGACTTTTACCATTATCAGAGAGCAGTGACAAGTTTGTGACACATCTGCTGAATAGATACAGAATTTGTTTGTTTTTTTTGTTCTTTGTTCATTCTGAGGTGATGAATTTCAAGACAGAGCTGCAAAATGCTCCTGTGGTCACTGCTTTCACAGCCTGAAGGCTTGGAGTGAATCCCATCCTCTGTTGAAGAGCTTGATTTTGAGTTAATGAGTTGCCTCATTGATTTTTACTCAGCCAAACAGTTTACTTATATACACATCTCTAAATCAGAGATCAAGTCTTTTACTTCCAAACATGCTATTGAATCAAGTCAAACTTTGTTGGCACAGAAGAGCCATTTTGCTTGAAAGTTAGCATAGCCTAGCAGTTGCCTATAAATATTTCACTATTGCCCAAAACTCCCCTGTAGCTTACAGCAGTCGTGTCCTGAATGCTTTGCTATTGCTTATAGCTGCTGGTTGAGAAAGCTCATATGTGGACTTGGTTTTCAGAGATTGGCATGTCTTTCTGAGAGCTTTTCAGTGCTTCTCCCTGGTAGTAAAATGTTGAAAGCATGCAGACTTTTCATATGAAAATTGAAACCACCGGTTTAAGTACATTTTCACTTCAATGGAGACAGTCATAAAGAATTTTGTTGACCTTTGACATCTTGGATGGCAAATGTCATTAACTCTTTTTGTTCCAGAATCCTTGCATACCTTGATGAAATTCAATTCTTTTCTATTCGTGTATATATACATACACCAATGTGATTTTTTATATGCATTTTAATGCAAAATTTCTCTGCACTTTATCAGTCGTGATTTTGAGGTAAGTCAGTTTTCAGCAAAGCACATCTCTCTGCCGCAATCCTTCTTGAAATGCTTTGTTGAAATAGCATATACTATGCCATGTGGAATGAGTGTGTTCTGTGTGTGTGTCCACATGTGTGTTTATGATGTAGCGTTTTGTATCAGCTGGGACAGAAATTTACACACAAAGATACATAGCTTCTGTTGTATGTTGTCTGGCCATATTTTACTAGTCATATGAGGTATTTCAAAAGTGGTCACATGACCAAATGCTGTTTATCAACATCAGTTTGTTTGTATGGTGTGGATATTTCTGAATGTTCAAAATTTGTCAAAGAGTCACCTGTCATGCACAGTGTGTAAGGATAAACCTCAGTTATGCGACTGATCTCAAAATATCTCTTTATTCTCATGCATTTATATTCTGAAAAAAAGAAAGGGGCAGATAGATTTCACTGCTCTTCAGCAGCTGAACCTTGGCTGTGGGCTATTCTGGATCAGTTGTCCAGTGCTAGAGTATTGCTAGAATTAGTTTACAAAAAGTTTACAAAACTTTACCTCCGGTTACACCAAATAGCTGAATCTACTCTAAAGTCTGGCGGGCCTATCAATTGGCCTAATTTTTACCAACCACATTGGTTAAGTCTAGTATATCAGGGGTGTCAAACTTTCTACTTTAGTAGGAAAAAAGACCTTTTGTTGTCATCTGTACCTGTTCTAATAAATCTGTTATTTATTTATTTTATTTCACTGCAAAGATACTTCAATTTTTGCGTAGATATGATGTGGAAATGTAGAGATTAAAACATTTCCTACTTTTTCATATGAGTAAACAAATTGACATCCCTAGTATATGTATTTGCACCATGGACAAAGTTTTTGCATACTTCACATGTATTATATAGCAAAAGTGCAACAATTTGGGGTGACAGGTCGTGTGCATACATAGGTAGATTTGACTGGTGGTTTTGTGATTGGAATATTAATCTTTTATTTTATTTTTCACATCCTCAGAGAACCGGTGAGGGAGAGAACTACACATCCTTTGGCCGTCATGCACCTACCCCGGGACAGAAAGAAGGAGAGAAAAAGAACTACTATTACAACCGAGCCTACGCCGCAGAGGAGGAAGGTCAAAGGTTGTGAAAGCTGGAGGACAGAACAACATTACGCAAAGGGTGAAAGAGAGTGAGAGAGAGTGAGAAAGAACGAGCGCATAAGAATTTCCTGCCTTAATAAACTGTTACTGTTTCTTTTGGAGCGAGAACTGGAGAGATTTATACCAGAGACTGATTTATCAAGTCTGACATGTACTGCAGCAGTTGATTTATCATCACTTACATTAATAGACAGTATCTTTAAGGACAGCTGTGTATTCTGGTCATTTAATGTTTGATCTCCGTAAAATCAAATGGCTGATATGCTTTGACACTATTCTCCCAAACTCCATACTTTTCTTAACATATGTAGACAGATTCTTTCTCTACAAAAACTCTAAGAAATGTAGCACCATGGTCTGTCAAGACAAAAGAATGCCAATTAAATAGACAACTTACTACATATTTTTTTGCAACAGGCAAAAAAAGAATTTGATATGTTTAAAAATATCAGGATGATTTCATTGGTCATCTATTTTTTCTGTAGGAGAAAGTGGGTAGACATGAATTTTTAAACTCACTGTTTGAAGGGAGACAGAATTCCACCATCTTTTTACTCCTACTCAGCAATGCTTTTTGTCCGTAACAAGATATTTTTGTCCGGACATCCCATGTTAATACAGGTAGAAATACAGGTCTATTTTGATATAGGATTTTTTATACCGCATATGATGTTCATTCCAGAACAGTTTTGTTTTTATTTGTTCTTGTTACATGTTCTTTTTGTTGTTTTCATTGTTGTTTATAAATTCGGCAAATAATTACCAGATGATGTCGTCCAAGGAAAAACAGATATTCACCTGATGAAAAATGGGTAGTGTAATCACACTTAGCCTACTTGTTTATGTTCAGAATTGATAAATGCCAGTTCTTTACTTCATGTATTCCAGCATACATTTTCTTTTATTTTCTCTGCTTGTTTTGTTTTGTGACCAAAGGTTAAAGATTTTACTTCGTCCTGGTTGTTGATGTATTTGGTGACCTCGCCTGTGTATCTTATCTGCCTGTTTGGTACATATCATTCCAACTTTTCTCCAATATTTGTATGAGACAAGTAGTGACGGAGAAAAGGAATATATAACACTGAAACTAAACAATTTGAAAGGAGCTTTCTGGTTTTTAAACAAGCATAAAATAAGTTAACCCATTTTAAAATCAATTCACTTTGTGAAAATCTATTTTTAATGAAATGATGGAAACACGATGTCAGATATGTTATTTGAAACCATATGTATACTCTGTAAGTGTTTGGATTAGTGAATCTTTAGGCTTAGGTAGATGGCTTGTGCCAATGGTTTTAACATTAGACCACAGGCAATCTCTTGTACCATCATCATTTTGATAAGTTGCCTTACCGAAGCAATGCTAATTCCCTACCAGGCACTAAAAGTTCTCACAGTTGACCTAGTATTATCTAACAAAGGCCTTATTTTTTAAAGATTTTTGCTAACCCTTATCTTGGTACTTGACGAGAAACATTTCAAAATAATTGTTCTTAATAAAATCCATATACGGTATTGCTAACCTTAACTCAAATATCTTTCTTTATATAAGACACAGCATGATGAAATCTGGTGCTCTTCAAACTGAGGCAATCGGAGAAATCACGTCTTTTTCAACCGTGAATGAATTTGTTAATACAATTTTTTTTTTCTTCACAGAGCCCTTTTATATCACTCTAAAAATGCATTTTAGAGTTAAATTTGCTGAAATAGATTGAGTAAAAGCCCAAAAATTGTAATTAAGTGGCATGGCGCAATAGTGATAAATAAGGATTAACAAAAGTGATTGGCCATTTTCTGGCTAAATTCAGCTGCAGCAACAGGTCACCGCCATTGTCTTTAACGGCCAATATTGCAACTTCTTTTTTTTCGCACACTGAAAGATAAATGAAAAATCTTCAACATGATACCAATAACATCATATGCAAAAAATTTGACGAGAGCCTGATTTCATCGTGCCACATCTCATATATCACGTGTGTATGTAGTGTTTCGATGAAATAAGCCAGAATGTCATAGCACATTGTGAACAATATTTGTATTGTAAATAGATCAACCAATCTACCAATCTATAAGTAATGAATGAACAAACAATTATGTCAATAGATAGTGGAATTGAGAAACAAGATACTAAAAAAAAAAAATGAATAAAGAAATACATGATTTACAAAAGAATAAATGGTAATTAAAAAAATATACAAAAGAAATCAATTTACTAATTAATTACCTAAAAGATTTATTAACTAATAATATTAATTAATTAATTAAATTCAATATAATATATATGTATATACGCAAAAATAACTTTTACATGTTATGAGCTAAGTCTGAATTTACCCTACATTCTACTAGCTTGACATCTTGTGATCGTTATCATTTCTACCTGAACTTTGTTAATTCACACAGACATTCTGTTTCAGTTGCACTTTGATGATCTGTTCATGAGACTCTTTGCGTACATTCCTTGAGATCAGAGAAACTTGCGACATTCCATTGCCAATTTGTGTGGCCTTAGTGATCCAGCAGCAGGATATAAGCCCAAGCCAGCTTGTTTCTTGAACGTATCTCATCTTTCTGGGATATTATAAGATGTATTTCTGCAGCATCATACATTGTTCAACTGGCCGAAAGAAGTCAGATATCAAAATCGACTTCTTTGAGAAAATCAGATTTGAATGACCATGAAGTCACAGGGGTTAACTTTGAAAGTGAATACATGTATGTTGATATGTAGGAATTGTAGCTGAATTGTTTTCTCAATAAAATAACATACACATATGTCTTGTATCCAGTCAAAATGAATTGTATGTTGATTTTCCATCCGGCTGAGTTACCATTATCTCGCAAATCCTCAATTCATAAACTTTCATGTGCTGTAAAAAGTTTTAGCAAACTTACCTGAAGCCAAAGAAAAATAAAAAAAAGGAGCAGCTTAGCTTATTAATCTGTATATTTCATTCACAACTCCCTGGTAAACTTACAATCTGCCCATAGGAGTAATATTTCCTTATTTAGAGATGAATTTGCTTTCAATTTCTGCAGTGCAAAAACATTAGTATCAGACTGCTTCTATTACGTTATTCAAAGGCCAAATTCCTTGCTTGAGTCCAGCAACTTAGAACTCATTCTGATTGGTTGTAAGATATATATTCCCCTGTCTATTCACACTAATGACACTACACATGAAACATTCGACATTGGACTTACTTTGTCTGGTTGCACAACCTTTGTGTGTGTCAATATTCACGTCTGTCCCTGAGTTAATTTTCTTCTTATGTATAAGTAAGCATGCACTATTTCTATTATTTTATGAATAAATACAGAAATCAAGTTGAGTATGTTGTCAGTATTTTTGTGAGAAAAGAAGTCATTTTGATATAATCCTACCTTTTTTTTTTTAACTCTTTGTGCTAACAATTGTCACTGTCAGAAGCAATGATTAGGTGTTCAGATACAGAATCCCCCATCACTGGGTCCTCTCCCTCCCCTCTTCTTTCAACCTTTCAACTATCTGATGGTCTCAGATGAAGAAAGAGCACCTTGCCCCTCTCTCCCCCCTTCCAACCCTCCCACCCTCCCCCTCCCCATACACACACAAACTTCTCTGTTGTTCCGTTGTTCCTCTTTCAGACTTGTTTCTTTCATTGGCAAGCTCTTGGCTCTATGTGATGCAAATTCTAAAATCAAAATGTTTCATGTTAATTGGCAGCTTTAGGTCTACATAATATTAATTATTGTCTTTATTTAATTTAAAGAAAAAGTACAGGGGACTGCAGACATCTATATTTAGAATGAAACAGCTCATTGTTTTCAGAACGGAGATTTGTCAGCTCAAATCTGACTGTTTTAGCTAACATCGTCTACAGAATCTGACACAGATTTTGTTTTTTTTACTTAACTCATTTGTAGTGATTAATCTGTTCATTCATTCAATTAAAAAAAAAAAAAAAGGAAGCAGACAACACTACACTCAAATGGTTTATATGATTTAACTCATTAAGCAAGAAACAAAAAATCTGGGCTCCTCTTATTTTCGTTTGTGACCTTATTTCTGTATGGAGTGTTTGGGGTACTTCTGACATGTTTGTGTACCAATTGCCTCCCGTTTCTCTTGCTATTGGGTTAAGCTTTTTAATTTTCTCAACCCAGTTTACAAGGTTGTCTTTTTGATTGGTAATTTCAACTTTCGAGTTATGTTTCGTTCTATACACTTTTTTCAACCCTCTAGAGGTGGTATCCTACTTTCGAGCTAAATATTTTGTTATTCAACACAAGAATGCAGGCAAGAACCCTCACTGTTACCTCCTGTTATTTGGAATTCTTTTTTTTTTTTTTTTAAGGAGAACAGTTAAATTTACAGACCTGCCACTGTGGCCTTGAAGTAATGCTTGATAGAAGAACTTTGCATTGTTGATGAAAGAGTTAGATTGAGTAGATGTTCTTGTTCTGTCTTCAGATTACATGTAGTTCCAGTTTTATTTTGAAAATAGTAAATATCAAATTCCTGAATTTGTAGTTTATTGTGATGGCTTTTTTGGAAGCATTAGTGGGAGATCGTTTCGCAGATTATCTGCCCCTTCCAAAAGAGGACTTGTGTAAGGGGAGATCATTTTGACCAGAGTTTTACTTCACTTTGCCAGACAAAAGATGTGTTGACAAGCAGTGTGAAGATGAAAAAATCCTTTAACTGCTTGTCATTCAAAAGACTGACTGCCAAAAATTTGATAAAATTATAACAATAGAAAGAAAACATTCTCTCAGTCATTATTTTTTTTGTGAATTTTTTCTCGGTGTATGTCTTAAGCAAAGGGCGCAAAAGTGATTTTTTTCCTCTTTACACGACTTGTTCAATCTCTCTTTTTGTCTGGTGAAAGGAAGTAATAGGACTGAGCACAACGATCTCATATTAAGAAACAGCTCTCTTATACTTTCTTTTATCTTTCCACTGGAAATCGTATGAAAGAGGCAATGTAGTTGAGTGAAAAAAATAAATTTGAAAAAAAAAAACAACAAAAACATTGAGAATGAACAAACAAACAAACAAAAAAATCCAGTTGTATGCGATGTTTGTTATGAATCGGCCGCTGCTATGTCTGTGAAGTCATTAAAATCATAATATATGTTCATATTAATTTTGTATAATGAATATAATGGCATAATTGTTGGCCAGAATTTGTTGTTATATCTGTGACATTCCAGAGTGTGTTCCCCTCAACATTGACATCTGATTCTGTATGCCAAAATATTCACATTATTATCTTTGTCGGTGTCGTGCAGGGGACTGAACTGTTATATCATAAAATGTGTATATGTCTCCCTGTGTCTTTTTTTTTTTTATGATACTTCCTGTACAGTGCTGAATAGCAAATGTTATCACTTTTGTTATTATATATTATTGTCATTAGTCTTGTTATCATTATAATAGCTATTTGCATAAAGAGCTTCAATTTTGTGTTTTTTTGTTTTTTTTTAAACTTTATTTTATGGGCTTGCTGTATTTATCAGCCTTGATCATAACGGTTTGTTTTTTTGGTGTTTTTTTTTTTTGTATAAAGTAACTTTCTATTCTATTGCTATACACTTCAGTTGCTTACATAAAGCCTGATTAGGCACACTATAAATAATTTGCTTGTCATCCAGCTTCACGGTTGAAATGTTTGGAAAGGATACACTTATTACAAAATTACAGATGAAAAATTATTATATTTTTTTGTTGTTGTTTTAGAGTAGCTTTTTATTTCTGAGAAACACTGCTTTTGTTGCTCAAGGAACATGGTTTAAAAAAGATAAAAGGAAAGAAAATATTTTGGCCTATGTTGTGTCCAATTTGGCAGGATGACATAATGTGAAAAACTGGCAAGTTTCACTTTCAGATCAAACCAACTTTTGCTACAGTCGTAATAAACAGTCATATAGATCTTAACGTAAGTGTGATTCTGGACCTGTGTTTCAATATGATAGTTGAAGTGTTTTATTTTGTATAGTGTTATTTGATATGATCATGATATAATTGTGAATAGCTTTTGATTTTCCCCTAACTTCTTGTAGCACTTTTATTTTGTATAGTGCACCAGATGTATTCGCTTGCCAATGATCAGTTTCCCCCAGTCACTTGCCAATACAGAATTATAATATACAGGTTTTAAATTTGTTTGTTTTCTTAACAAGGTTTTGCTTTGTTGTTGTTTTGTATTTTCCCTGTTTAGAGTTCTCTTCTACCCCTCCTTCCTCACCCTTACCTCTAGAGTTCTCTTCTACCCCTCCCTCCTCACCCTTACCTTTCTACCCCTCCCTCCTCACCCTTACCTCCCTCTACCACCACCACAACTTCCACCCCTCCACAATTCTTGCGTTCATGCCCAGAGATCTAAGTGTACATGATACTGTGTATGCCTAGTTAGAGAAGTATGTCCACATCCTTTAGTGTTTTGTTTTGTTTGTGAATACATGAAGGCAGAGTTTCGGGGCAAAATGAGACATATCCAAAATAGCCGTTTAGAGATAAATGACAATATTATGTTCTCTAGGACTAGTAGTTAGTAATTTATCTCAGTAAGAACGAGATTTTTCTGAACACTTTCGGGAAGTAAAAGTCGCGTGTGGTGAAAGGAAAGTATTTACCATAATAGCACTATCACCATTTCCAGTATCGAGGGGAGTATAACTCAAAATTGTCAAAATGATGTTTGTTGTGTTTTGCCCTAAAACCCTTCACATATAAGCCTGATATGACTTCAGTTCCTTTGGATTTTTTGTTGTTTCTCTCCCCCCCCCCCCCCCGTCCCCTCACAGTACCTCTCCTGCCTCTCTCCTCTTTCCCTCATCCCTCCCCCCCCCACCTCTTCTTTCCCCTGCTCTGCTTCTTTCCAAAGATGGGTTGAGAATGGACTTGTTCTGTATCCCCTCGTTACAACCCCAGGTCTCATGACAGCTGAAATGGGATTGTGAACAGTAAGGGGAAAATGGGAAATATCAGATCTGTCTCAGACAGAATGCAGGCAAACTTACATTTTTTTGGTTTATTTAATCTTCTTAGTAATAACCATTGAAGTAATGAACCATTTTAACCGTCAACGAAATTTCTTCCCTTTGCTGAATTGAGATAACCTCCACCGGGAGGTTGAAAAACGTAAAGTACGTAACATTGCCGAAGACCAGAGGTATAACACAAGTATTGTAAAGGAGGTGAAAAAAATCACTTTTTTGTTTGATATGTGAAAAATAAAGTCACAGAAAATTGTTTAAAAATTCACCTTCGTGACTAAAATGATTTTTTTTTTCTTTCTTTTCATAGTTATTTTTTTCATAAGTTTTTGCATCATGTGTTTCAAATATCAAGAGAAAAGGTGATCTTGTTTTTCCCCTCTTTGCAAAAATGTTTGTCCTATACCTCTTGCACTTGCCACATGAAAGCCACCCAGCTGGCAGAAAAAATGGCTTATTAGCGTTACAGTAATGATCCATGAATATAGTTCTCTATTAAATTGTTCTACACAATCAGGTGTGTTTCACTCAGTAGGCCGAACAAAAACAACAACAATAATAATAATAATAATAATAATAAATCAAAGTGAACAAACACAACAACAACAACAATAATAATAATAATAATAATAAATCAAAGTGCTGTCTATCACGTGACAATTTACGGTGCTGTACAAACAAAATGTCTGCTACCAGCACGCGAGTATCCACCGGTCTTGGATACGTGTGATGTGACTGTGCATGCACGCAGCCCATGGACCCAGGTTATGGAACTTTGCTATGGTGCACTTCCAACTTCCAGTTTGACAGTTTGTGAAAATCGTGGTGAACTGCAGTGTCCAGCTAGGCTAGGCCCCATCAATGTGGGGTGGGGGGGGGGGGGGAAGCCGTGGTTTATTGAAGCATTTTTTATTTATATTTCTAAGCATAAAAAAGGTGGAGATTCAATAGCTGGTAATGAGTAGTGCGTAACTGAGATGCGACACGATGAAATCAAGCGCTTGTCAAATTTTGAGCATATTGAGTTATTGGTATCACTGTATAGATTATTCATTTCCATTTCTACGTGAAAAAAAAAAATTATTGTACTGCCTAAGGTAGAAGTTGAGATATTGGCAATGAGGTATTTCGAGAAAAATCACATGACCGAGGATTTTCGCTCACACGCTGATTTGTTTACTTGC